>PVJC01016101.1:0-34149 GCA_004026665.1 Murina feae
AAGGTGTGTAGTGAGGATTGAGAGCTAACTAGTTCTGTGGTTTTGTGGACAGACTTCCATTAATAACAGACGTTGTAGCCACTCTTCCCAACCCCGCCCTTTCAGCTCTCTCCTGCTGTTCCATATGACACTGGGGTTGCAGCTCCTCTAGAGCACTGTGAGGATGGTCAGTGCTCTAGGTCTCTCCTATGCTGTTGCATTGGAGGTGGTTGCCTTCTCCTTCTTATCCATCAATGGCCTTCATTTTATTTAAAAATCCCTGTATGTTCTTAAATCTCTCATCTTCTAATTGCTTCTTTCTGATTCTCCTTAAATCTTACTTATTGGGAAAAAGGCTAGTGTGTCAAATTCTTCAATCATTCTGAAGGTATTTAATTACATTTTTAATCTCTTTTTATTTGTTATGCTGAATTATTCAATTGATTTTAGGGAGGTTGGGGATTTAAGGTGTCTTTACCTCACCCTCATGTATTGTGATCCTTTGTGAAAATTATCAATCATTTTATACATTAAATGATGTTCCTGTGTATCTTGATTGATCAATCAATACCAAGAGAGAGATATTTTATTCTTACTGACATGAATATATCTCTCCCTTTTTACAAAATAATAATTCTAAATAGAACATTCTTAAATTTACTACTGTAATTGGAAGTGAACAATATATTACATGGACTTAGATTATTCCAGAATGCAACTTTGCTTAATATGGATTGTGATTCAGAGTGTCTGAATTTTTTATTGATGAGATATAGGAATATGGTTTATCAAAATGATCATAGCCACATGGGTATTCTAAGAACATCTCAGCACATACATTGCCTTTGAAATTTTAAAAAAGATTATGTTTGTGGTATGTAAATGTTGCTAGTCAATTAATAAATAATAATAACTGTTTTTCTTATCCATATGAATACACAGGACTATAAGAAAATATACTTGCATAAACAGGCATTTCCCCTAGGAAATATGGTTTTAGTTATATTAGAATTTTTTTTAACTGTGCCGTGACTATTTCTGGGATACTCTTTGTGTCTCTTTGTTAGAGAAGCAAGTCTTATATGCTAGTTTATATTCAAAACATCATCCCAGCTACTGACCAGAGTTTTCTTTTATGGTGTCTTTTGCTTTTTATTTTTTTCCTTGCAAAAGAGCCAACAACAAAATGAACTGTTAAGCCTGGATCTTAACATTTTCTGGATTATGTCCCCTTAAAACCAACCCAGGGAAGTATGACTAGTTTATTATTGTCTCAGTGACAATGTTTAAGGAGTATAGAATGAAAATACTAGTTTATGGACTAGTTTGTCCAACATTATATTATTCCTGCTGGCTTCATTAGAGCAATTTTTGCTAGTGAACAAGCTGATAATTTTTTGCCGTTTATGCCAATAGTAATAGGCGATAATTAATGTATTAGACTATTCATCATATATTGAATATTCTGTCTGATAACTTAATGAAAGCCAGGAGATACTTTTAGAAGTTGCCCCATATGTATTCAAATTAAATTAAATTAAATTTGGATAGAGAAATATTAACACAAAGTCTGCATGAAAATCAGGTTAAATCAATAAATAAACTAAAACTTGTATTTAGTAATCACTATGTGTCTTACATTGCTTTTGTTTGTTTATGTATAACATAATATTTCATCCTCATGACTTTTATCTATATTTTTTATTCACTTGGGTATAATTACTATTTTAAATTGCAAGATGAGTAAACTGAGGTATGAAGAGATAAATAACTTGCTCAAGGTCACATTGCTAATGTGAAAGATAAGGGCATTGTTATTAAAGTTGAAAAAAATATGAAAATTACAAGAATGCTGGTATTTAGCATTGATCACTGAATCAGTGAGTAAAATACTTATTACATTGAATATTGGCCTACCCAATAACTCATGGAATGGTCTTAAAAGTGTAAAATCAATTCTTGTCAAATATGATAAGGATGAAAATATCACCTTCACAGTGTCAATATGAATATCCTATCTAATAAAGAGGGAAAATGCTAATTGACCCTCACTCTATTGCAAAGATGGTAACACTCACAGGTAATAAGGAGGGAATACACTGATTGACTGCCCCACCCTCAAAGATGGTGGCACCCACAGCCAATAAGGAGGGAATATGCTATTTGACTGCCACACCTTCAAAGATGGTGGCACAGCCACAAGATGGTGGCATCCAGTCCCCTCAGCCCTGCCATTCCACACATTTGCCTCTAGAGTTCCCCAGTTCCCTCAGACAACAACTTTTCATGGCTTGCCCAAGGTGCAGGCAAGCCTCAGATAGCAGCTGCTCAGCTGTCCAGGGCCATCCAAAGTTCAGGTTAACCAGGGCCAGCTGAGGTTTGCGCTGCCAGCAGTGGAAGCAGCAAAGGTGTGATGGGGCGTCACCTGACACTGATCCCTGGGTCACCTCCCACCCCCAAGGATTCCTGGACTATGAGAATGGGCAGGCTGGGCTGAGGGTCCCCCCTCCAGTGCATGAGTTTTCATGCACTGGGCCCCTAGTATTTTATAAAAATGAATAGAAAGTGCTAAGACAGATCCTACCACATTACAAGTGATAAGTACACATTGACAATTTTTGTGCTTATGCCATTTAGTATCAATAAACTAACAGCCCTTCTCCCTCAAGGGAAAATAGTATCAAATTCTCAATATTTTATACTAGAGGTCCGATGCACAAAAATTGGTGCACTCGGTGGGGGAGGAGATCCCTCAGCCCAGCCTAAGCCCTTTTGAAGTCTGGGACCCCTTGGGGGATGTCCACCTGCTGGTTTAGGACTGCTCCTCTGGGGATCAGGCCTAAGCTGAGAAGTCAGACATCACTCTGGCAGCCCAGGAGCCCTCAGGGGATGTCCACTTGCCAGCAGGGAGGAGGCCTAAGCTGCCGTTGTTCATCTTTAGCACTGTTAAGGAGGCAGGAGAGGCTCCCGCCACCACCACTGTGCTGGCAGCCATCAGCCTGGCTTGTAGTTGAGCAGAGATCCCCCCGTGGGAGCGCACTGACCACCAGGGGGCATCTTCTGCATTGAGTGTCTGCCCCCTGGTGGTCAGTGTGTGTCATAGTGACCAGTCATTCCCAGTCTTTCTGCTATTAGGGTCAATTTGCATATTATCCTTTTATTATATAGGACAGAGGCCTGCTGCACAGGTGGGGGTTGGCTCGTTTGGCCTGAAAGGTGTCCCAGATCAGGATGGGGGGGCCCCTGCTGGGGTGCCTGGCCAGCCTTGGTGAGGGGCTGATGGCTGTTTTCAGGCTGGCCACAACCCCTTCAAGGTGGGTGAACCCCTCTGAGGTGTCTGGGCAGCCTGGGTGTGAGGCTGATGGATGTTTGCAGGCTGGCCACAGCTCCCATTGACCCAATGTCCCAGTGAGGCTGGCTGGAAGCAGGTATCTGGGGTTTATTTATCTTCTATAATTGAAACGTTGTTGCCTTGAGCGGAGGCCACAGCTTGCCTAGGCAGGCAGTTTCCTCCATCGCTGGTGCATTGAAGCTTCCTGTTTGCTTTAGCTCCATGGCTTCTATAATTGAATATTTGTTGTCTTGAGCAGATGCTACAGTAGGCCGAGGCAGGCAGTTTCCTCCATCACTGGTGCAACAATCCTCTTGTTTGTCCTAGCTCCGTGGCTGATGGCCACCATCTTGGCTGGGTTAATTTGAATATAGTCGCTCTGATTGGCTTTTGGGCATGGTTTGGCTGATGGGTGTGGCTTATGTGTAATGGAGTTAAGGTTAATTTGCATATTACTCTTTTATTAAATTAGATTCCATCAAATACTAAGTTACTTTTTGAATGATTTGATGTCATGAAATCCAGGTTTACATGGTGTTTTTATAAAAGATTTTTATTGTTGACATTATTGAAGGAATCTCCCTCCCCCTCCCCTTTATCCACCTCCAACCCTACTCCCCCAACCTTCCTATTCCTGGACTTTTTTTTTTTTTTTCATGTACCTAGCCAATTTTCCCAACAGCATTTATTGAAGAGACTGTCTTTACTCCATTGTATGCTCTTGCCTTCTTGGTCAAATATTAATCAATCTTAAAATTGTGGGTTGCTTTCCAGGCTCTCTGTTGTGTTGCATTGGTCTATATGTCAGTTCTCATGCCAACACAAGGCTATTTTGATTACAATGACCTTGTGGCATTCTTTGATAGCTGTATTGGGATCCCTTCAAATTTATGTTTCATTTTCAAGATTCCTGTGGCTTTTTGGTGTTCTTTTTGGTTCCAGATAGAATTTTAAAATATTTTTCTAGTTCTGTGATATATGTCATTGGTATTTTAATAGGAATTACATTGAATCTACTGGTTGGTTTGGGTAGTATGGGCATTTTAATTATGTCAGTTTTTCCAATCCAGAAATACGTAATATGCTTGCACTTGTTTGTTACCTTCCTTAATGTCATTCTTCAATGTCATATGGTTCCCTGACCTTTTACTTCCTTCCTAGGTAAAATTCATTTCTAGGTTACCCTGTTATTTTATGATCTAAACTAATAAAAGCATAATATTAAAATTAACCATCTCTTCAGGATGGGTAAGCCACACCCACCAGCCAATCAGAGACTATATGCAAATTAGCCTAGCCAAGATGGCGGAGGCTATAGCTGGGAGAAGCGGCACACAGGGTCCAGCCATAGCACAGGATGGGAAGAGCAAGCAGGCCAGTGGCTAAAGCTGTGGGTGGGAGGAGCAGGGGGAAGAGTCTGCGGCCCAGAATGGATCATTGCAGGGCACACACATGGGCTTCTGGGGCTCCCCGTGGGTGCCTCGACCACCCGATCGCTTCCCAGGTGGAAGTCTGGGGGCGGGACCAGCCAGCCAGCCCCGAGGCTCCATCCTGGGAGGCCATTGGGTGGCCAGGGGCACATGCAAGGAGGCCTTAAGCTTCTCCGTGTGTGCCACAGACACCCAATTGCTTCCCAGGCGGATGACCCCAAGGGTCAATGGGAGTTGTGGGCAGCCTGAAAACGGCCCTCAGCCCCTCTCCCAGGCTGGCCAGGCACCCCAGTAGGGCCCTGAACCCTGAAGGGGCTGTGGCCAGCCTGAAAACTGCCCTCAGCCCCTCACCCAGGCTTGCCACACCCCCATGGGGTGAGGGTCTCCACTGGGGAGGTTGGCCAGCCTGCAAACAGACATCAGCCCCTCGCCCAGGCTGACCGGGCACACCAGCAGGTGGACATCCCCAGAGGGGTCTCAGACTGCAAGAGGTCACAGGCTGGGCTGAGGGATCCCCCCCAACCCCGTGCACAAATTTTTGTGCACCAGGCCCCTAGTGCAATCATAAATGTGGTTGTTTTCTTAGCTTCTCTTTTTTGGCAGTTTATCATTGGGGCATAAAAATGCCAAGGATCTCAGTGTGTTGATTTTGTATTCTGCAGATTTACCGATTTCATTTATTAGATCTAGTAGTTTTTTGATGGAGTAGAGTTTCCTGTATAATTTAATGTCATGTCTTATGCATACACTGACAGTTTTACTATCTTCTTTCCAATTTGGATGCCTTTATTTTTTTCTTTTTGGCTGATCTTTATGACTGGGACTTCCGGTACTATGTTGAGCAAATTGGATCCAGCAATACATTAAAAAAATCATAGAACTGATCAAGTGTGATTTATTCTAGGGGTGCACGGTTGGTATAATGTATAAGATACATCACAAGCATATAGGATACATAAACAAAATAAAAATAACATTATAATACCAATAGATGCAGCTATTTTATCTTCCAACACATTTAAGATAAAGACTCTCAAGAGTGGGGATAGAGGGATCATGTCTCAATGTATTAACGACCTTGTATGAAAAAGATACAACCAACATCTTGGGCTAAAACTAAAAGCATTTCCCTTAAACCATGAACAAGACAATGATGTTCAATTTCACTGCTCTTATTTAACGGATTGATATGTTTTATGAAACTTTGGTAGGCCTACACAGGTTTACAGTTGTGTGTATGAAAAACAAAGTAGACTACAGTAGTGTGTACATAATGTAAATAATCATAACTTGTATGTCTTTTTTCCACTGTAAACCTACTTTTATCCTCTTCTGTATATATAAATTTTGTGCATCATTTTGTACCAAGAACAATTGCTCAAGTCTGCATTTCTTGATTTTCATTGTTGATGCTTGTCTTTAAAATTTTAGTTTTGCCTTCATGGAATATGCTCATTTGTTTATGATCACAAAGACCTAACATCCTGTAATGCTTCAAAACTGTGCAATGGACATGGTGTAAGTAATGGCTACTCTATTTTTATGTATAATTATATTTTTTTAAATTCATGTTAATAACATTTTAAGGATAACAATGAGATTCACTATTTGATGTGGAAATTTCTTATGAAAAATTGCAGTCAAATAAGGAAATCTATTTTTATTTAAAAATATATATATTTTATTGATTTTTTTACAGAGAGGAAGGGAGAGAGATAGAAAGTTAGAAAAGTCAATGAGGGAGAAACCTCTATCAGCTGCCTCCTGCACACCCTGTGCTGGGGACTTGCCTGCAACCAAGGTACATGTCCTTGACTGGAATCAATCCTGGGACTCTTCAGTCCATAGGCCAATGCTCTATCCACTGAGCCAAACCAGTTAGAGCTCCATTTTTATTTTTATACATTTAAACATGAATTATGTGTTTAATCAGATTTTTCAAGGTCTCCTGAGTTAGTAAACTGAGTTAGAACTCTGCACAACATGCTACATAAAGCATAATGTGTTATAATATTAGATCAAGATTGGAAAATTTTTGAAATAGATTTATTAAAGATAATCTTAACTAATAAAAGCATAATATTGAAATTAACTGTTTCTCTGGGACGGGGGTAAGCCACGCCTACCAGCCAATCAGAGTGGCTGTATGCAAATTAGCCCAGCCAAGATGGTGGAGGTCTCAGCCCAGGGAGAAGTGGTGTGCGGCACTGGGGTCCGCAAGACAGATGGAAGAGCTCTGCCTTGGGGGAGCCCGGGGGAGAGGAACAACCTGGCCGGAGGCACAACCTGGGGGTGGGGGGAGCCAGCTGGCCAGTGGCCGCTGGCGGGGGAGCAGGTCCAGCCAGCGATGGCAGCAGGGCAGCCGGGGCCTGGGGGAACGAGCCAGCCCAGACCCCCAGGCTGCCCTGCGGCCTGGAAGTAGATCCGTGATCACAGGGGGCACTCACAGAGGAATAGCCCCCCGCGATGGCTTTCAGGTGTCAGGGCAGCCTCCGGGGTGGAGGGACCAAGCCAGCTCCGTCCCCGAGGCTGAGGCCTGGAAATCGGTGCAATCGGGGCACACAGCACACACAGAGGTGTGCCCTCCATGTGTGCTGTGTGCCCCAATGGATTCCAGGGTCCTAAACTGTGAGAGGGCACAGGCCGGAATGAGGGACTCCCCCACCCCTGCCGAGTGCACAAATTTTTGTGCACCGGGCCTCTAGTACATATATAATTATATATACATAAAAAAACTGTTTATAATTAAGTGTATGTCATACTAGAAGCCCAGTGCATAAAATCTGTGCACTGGGGGTGGGTCCTTTGCCCAGCTTGCACCCCTCTACAATCTTGGACTCCTGTCACATTTCAGGACTGCTGGCTCCTAACCACTTGCCTGACTGTCTGCCTGATTGTTCCTAACCACTCTCCCTGCCAGCCTGATCACCCCCTAACCACCCCCTAACCACTCCTCTATTGGCCTGATTAACACCTAACTGCTCTCCTGCCAGCCGGATTGCCTCCAATTGCCTTCTCCTGCTGGCCTGGTTGCCCCCAACTGTCCTTCCCTGCCTGCCTGATCACACCTAACTTCCCTCCCATGCTGGCCTGATCTTGCCCCCAACTGCCCTCCTCTGCTGGCCAATTTGGTTCTGATTGGTTGGTTTCTATGACAGTCAGCGTCAAAAACTCCACTTCCTAGACAGCCATTGACTTCTTATACTTCATCCAGATTTAGTTCTGATTGGTCAGTTTCTATGCCAGTCAGCACCTTTGGACCTATCAATGGGGCCTGATCAGATTGGCAAGGCTAATCAGCAGCCCCGGTTGAGGCCTGGAGAGAAGTGGAGGCACGCTGCTGAAGAGAAAGAGAGAGGCAAGTGCTGATCAACAGCTGCCACACAGGCTACAGATCAGACCCTGCTTCTCTCTTCAGGCCTCTCTCTGGGCCTGATTCACAGACCCCTCAGCAGTCAGTGCTGGGTCACCACACCTGCAGCCACAGCAGGCAATGCTGGGTCTCCATGGCAACCCATTGCTGACTGCAGGACTGACTTCCGGTTGGTTAGGCCTCCAGTCATGACAGACCAGGGCTTTTCTATATTAGGATATTTCAACCATGCACATTATATTTTCATTACATGTAATACAAGCCTAATATGGTAAGTTTCCAGCTGTTAGTTTGACCATTTGACCATTCATTATGATGCACACTGACCAACAGGGGGCAGACACTCCAACAGATAGGGTAGCTTGTTGCTGGGGTATGGTAAATCAAGACTGGGTGAGGCTGGTTGGACACACCCTGGAGACCACCTGTGGTCCTTCCCTGGCCTCTAAAATATTCTTCTAATTAATTTTCTTTCAATGTGCATGAACCCATGCACCGGGCCTCTAATAGTCTAATATTTTTTGAGTGAGAGCAGGATGTTTTGTGTATTACAATCATTTATACACTTTAATGGCTTCAATTTGTTGTTTGTATGTCTGTTCCACAATATATTTGAAGTCTTCCGCTATTGGACTTTGGTATATTGTTAATTTTAAATTAACTAATAAACTTGAGGCCAGGTGCACGAAATTTGTGCATGGGAGGTGGGTGTCCCTCAGCCTGGTCTACACCTTCTCCCATCTGGGACCCCTTGGGGGATGTCTGACTGCCAATTTAGGCCCGATCCCTCCCACAATCACTCTTACAATCCGTGACTGCTGGCTCTTAACTGCTCACCTGTCTGCCTGTCTGATTGTCCCTAATTGCTTCTACCAGCCAGTTTATTGCCCCATATTGTATTACTTGTATTACTTGTATTACTTGTATTACTTGTATTACTTGTATTACTGCTCCCCTGCTGACCTGATTGACACCTAACTGCTCCCCTGCCAGCCCAATCACCCTCAAGTGCCCTCCCCTGCCAGCCTGATTGCCTCCAACTACCCTCCACTGCTGGTTTGATTGCCCCAAACTGTCCTCCCCCACTGGCCTGATCACCCTTAACTGCCTTCCCCTGCCCTCCCCTGCAGGCCTCCCAGATGCCCTCCCTGCCAGCCATCTTGTGGTGACAATCCCGTAGCAACCATCTTGTGAAGCCATTGTTGTGTCCATCTTGTGACGACATTGTGCAAGGGCATTGCGCAATACCACCTAGGCTTTGATTATACAGTACATTGGTTCACTGGACATTATTGTACATTCATTTTTGCCTGTTTATCTGATTTCTTAAGTTGTAAGCAATAATACCTGATGGGTCAAATGTATGCATCAAAACTTTTCAGTAATACTGTATTGTCTTCAAGAAACAGTGTGCCAATTTTTGCTTCCACTTATGTATGAAAACGTGCATTTCCTCTAATTCTGGCTACTGCAGTTTCTCAGTTTTTCAGTCTCTTTTAACATAGTAAATCCATTGTTAATTTGCATTTAATAATTTTTTTAATAATTAATGATACAGTTTTAACTATGTATGTACACTCATATTTACCATTTGCATTTCTATTTTCTCATCCATGGTGAAATTATCTGTTATGTTATAGAAGTTTTGTAAACTTTGGAAGGTTTACAAGCATGCATTTGTGATTAGTGTCTTCTGCCATATTGATCCTTTATATTTTATACTGTAATAATTCATGAAAGAGTGACCTTTATATGTGTCTTGATTCAAAAGTTTCTCCCAAGTAACTTAAATGTCCTATTATTTACATTTTTTGTTTCTTTTCTTCTTTAATTTTAATTGAATTTTTGTATGCCCCAAATTCTAGATTCCCTCATCTACTTTTGACCCTTCTTTCAATTCATGAACCAGCTCACATTTATAGATATCTTCTAGCAAAATATTTTCTGTATTTGTGTATGTTTAAGCAAGTTCTTCCTTGAGTTTGTCCATAATGTTTTTTGGTAAATGTTTACCTTTCTTACAGCTATTTTTTATCTAACACAATTCATAATAAATTTAAACTCCTACAATTTTATAACATCTAGCCTCATAATTTCTGTCTTTCTAGAATAAGCTAGTTCAGTTGCATCAAAAATGTTATCTACATGTATTTTAAAATATAAGAGACAAACAATAGGAAGAATCTGTTTTATGAAAAAATAATGCATGAACAATTATTTTGTAAAATTTCATTTCAGAAATTATTTCCACATTAAAATAAACAGTACCTCTATTATACTAAGTTATAATACTTTAACAATGTGCATTGAAGAATAATGACAAATATTGCATTTATTTTTTTTATTGTACATACTAGAGGCCCGGTGCACAAAAATTTGTCTACTCGGGGTGGTCCCTCAGCAAGGCCTATTCCCTCTCGCATTCTGGGATTCCTTGGGGGATGTCAACCTGCTGGCTTAGTCCTGCTCTCCCGGTGATCGGACCTAAACTGGCAGTTAGACATCCCTCTGGCAGCCCGGGAGCCCTCGGGGGATGTCCACTTGCCATCAGGGAGCAGGTCTAAGCTGCAGTTGGACATCCTTAGCACTGCTGAGGAGGTAGGAGAGGCTTCCAGCATCACCTCTGTACTTGCAGCCGTCAGCCTGGCTTGTGGCTGAGCAGAGGTCCGCCTGTGGGAGCGCACTGACCACCAAGGGCAGCTCCTGCATTAAGCATCTGCCCCCTGGTAGTCAGTGTGTGTCATAGTGACCAGTCATTCCCAGTGGTTCTGCTGTTAGGATCAATTTGCATATTACCCTTTTAATATATAAGATAGAAGCCTGGTTAATGGGTGGGAGCTGGCTGGTTTGCCCTGTAGGGTGTCCCTAATCAGGGTGGGGTTCCCTCTGTGGTGTCTGGCCAGCCTGGGTGAGGGGTTGAGGGCTGTTTTCAGGCTGGCCAAGCCCCCAACAGGGACCTTCACCCTATGAGGGTGCTACCATCCTGGGTGAGGGGCTGATAGCTGTTTGTAGGCTCGCCACAGCCCCCAGCCACCCAAGCTCCCAGCGAGGCTGGCTGGAAGCAGGTATCTGGGGTTTATTTATCTTCTACAATTGAAACTCTGTTGCCTTGAGTGGAGACCACAGCCTGCCTAGGCAGGCAGCTTCTTCCATTGCCAGGGCAATGAAGCTTCCTCCTTGCTCTAGCTCTGTGGCTGTCGACCACCATCTTGGTTGGGTTAAGTTGCATATAGTTGCTCTAATTGGCTGGTGGGCATGGCTTGGGATGTAGCAGAATGATGCAATTAGCATATTACTCTTTTATTAGATTAGATAGTATTCTTATTCTTCATTTGGTTTTGGTTTTAGGTTTGCAATACTAACTTGAATTGCCATTGTGATATGGGATATGCTCCTCCAAAATGTGTGGAAACACCATCATCACCAGGAGGAAGTGTCGATGATGGGTTTTGGATTCAGGTCAAGGGTTAGTATCTCAATCAGTATGCTCCAACAGAACTTTCTGCACTTGCACACTTTCTGCACTTACAGGAATGTTTTATATCTTACTCTAGTTGTTTTGGCTCAATGGATTAAGCATCAGCCTGAAGACTGAAGTCTCCCAGGTTAGATTCTGGTCAAGGGCACATGTCCAGGGAAGGGGGCTTCATTCCAAGTAGGGGGAATGAAGGAGGCAGCCAATCATTGAATCAATGATTGTCTCTCATCATTGATGTTTCTATCTTTCTCTCCCTCTCCATTCCTTTCTGAAATCAATAAAAATATATTATATAAAGAAAAAGAAATGTTCTACATCTCCACTGTTGATGTGGCTGTGGAGCACTTGGCATGTGGATAATGCAACTAAGGAGCTAAAATTTTCATTTTATTTTACTTTATTGAATTTAAATTTAAATAACCAATCAATAAAAATATATTATATAAAGAAAAAGAAATGTTCTACATCTCCACTGTTGATGTGGCTGCTCTATTATGCAGTGCAACTAACTCTAAATTATACTTTTAATCAAAATACTATATACACTTATAATTCAAATCTAGAAGTGAACATTTCAATAGGCTTCTCTCAAAATTAACCATGGTTACTCAAAATTTCTATTTATACAGCAGAGTTTTCTAGATGAGTGTTATTAAACTATGGAATAGGTGATAGTTTTAGTATGTAGTTTATATCTCAAGAATTAGCTATTGTAATGTGCTAATTCAAAATGAAGTTGCATTTTTAAAGTTAACTATACTAGAGAAAGTTAAAAATAATAAAATCTTTCATAACCATCCCATATGAATAATTGATAGTACAAAACATTTTTTCATGTATTTGGTGAATATTTATAAACAAATGTAGTGTACTTGATTTTTCTAAACTTCACAATGTATAAATCTCATAAGAGTTTATTTCCATTAATGTCTTTCCACCATTGGCACTTTTGTTATTATATATTTTATTTATATACTAGAGGCCCAGTGCACAAAAATTTGTGCACTTGGGAATTTCCCTCAGCCAGGCCTGTGCCCTCTAGCAATCTGGGACCCCCTTGGGAGATGTCCACCTGCTGGCTTAGGCCCACTCCCCGGGCAATTGGGCCTAAGCTGGTAGCCAGACATCCCTTTGGCAGCCCGGGGGCTCTTGGAGGATGTCCTGATTACTCTTTGTAATATTTTAAGTAATAATAAAAAAAAAAAAGAAAAAGAAAGACCCTCCCCCACTCCGGTCAATGGTGTACTGCTTTAAATCTGGTCACCTTATGTTAGGCTCAGTTTGCATAACCCTTTTATTATATAGGATAGAGGCCTGGTTCATGGGTGGGAGCAAGCTGGTTTGCCCTGAAGGGTGTCCTAGATCAGGGAGGGTGGTCCCACTGGGGTTCCTTGGCCAGTCTGGGTGTGGGGCTGAGGGTCATTTTCAGGGTGGCCACAGTCCCTTCAGGGAGGGGCGTCCTGCTGGGTGACTGGCCAGTCTGGGTGAGGTGCTGAGGGCCATTTTTAGGCTGGCCAAGCCCCCTAGCTGGGACCCTCACCCCATGAGGGTGGGTCCATCTGGGTGAGGGGCTGATGGCTATTTGCAGGCTGGCCACAGCCCCCAGCCACCCAAGCTCCCAATGAGGCTGGTAGGAACCATGTATCTCGGCTTTATTTATCTTCTATAATTAAAATTTTGTTGCCTTGAATGGAGACCACAGCCTCCCTAGGCAGGCAGCTTCCTCCATCACTGGGGCAACAAAGCCTCCTGCTTGCTCCAGCTTTATGGTTTCTATAATCAAAACTTTGTTGCCTTGAGCAGAGGCCACAGCTGCCCTAGCCAGGCAGCTTCCTCCATCGCCAAGGCAATGAAGCCTCCTGTTTGCTCTAGCTCTGTGGCTGCTGGTTGCTATCATGGTTGGGTTAATTTGCATATAGTCACTCTGATTGGCTGGTGGGCGTGGCTTGGGATATAACTGAGTGATGCAATTAGCATATTACTCTTTTATTAGATTAGATTATAAGAGGGTTAGTGCAGCACCATTTAATGGAAAGATTTGATCAGAGCTAAAGTGGAAGCCCTACCTTCCTTAGGGCAATGGGTATCTCTCAATCCAATAAGTAGGTGCAATTTCTTTAATCGGCCTTTAGTACATGAGAAGAAAGATCCACTTCCAATATGATATTGTGAGTGAAGATGGACTAATGGAGAATTGATCTTTTCTCATGGAGGAAGCAGGAAAAGGAGAGTTTTAAAACTATTGAGTTCTCCCATAATGTAAGACTGTGGCATTTTTGCATGATTTCAATATTTTTGCATGTATTTTCCAATTTAATTCCTAATAACATGGAAACATTGTGAATCACTTTATTTCTGTTAAGTCATTTTTTATCAACGTGTAATTGGATTGTATTTCTAATTTATTGAACTTTTCTCTTTTTCCGTGGTGTGGCATTAATTTTATTTACATTTAATATTATCTTAATTACATTTAATTATCATAGAATGTCAGTAGTGATTCTGATTACTTAATTTCCAGTATTTTAGTTATTTGGATTATTTCTTTTGTTAAATTGAACTGAGTTTCCAAGGATTTAAATTTTTTTCTGTAATGTACTATATCATCTAGAGCAGTGGTTCTCAATCTTGGCTACACATTACAATCACCTGGGAATCTTTTTAAAATCCTGATTTCTGGGCTTCATCCTCTGGAAATTCTGTTTCTTTGTTATGGTGTGGGACCACAACATTAGTAACAAAGAAACAGAATTTCCAGAGGATGAGGCCCAGAAATCAGGATTTTAAAAAGATTCCCAGGTGATTCTAATGTGCAGCCAAGGTTGAGAAACACTGATCTAGAGGAGTATCTACTTTTCTACTTAATATAATCAAAATTAGAACAATATAATTTCATACAGATACTATGGAAATTTGATCTAGTTTATTATTATTAATTCAGTCACAACATTCAGTAACTTCAATAATTTTTTAGTTTATTTTTATTTATTTATTTTATTGTTTAAAGTATTACAAATAGTAGTACATATGTCTCCTTTTTTTTCCCATTGACCTTCCCCCTGCCTGCCTTATCACCCTCCCCCTTCAGGCACATGCCCTCACCCCCAACCCTCCATGTCTTGCATCCATCAGTTATGCTTATATGCATGCATGCATAAAAGTCCTTTGGTTGATAGTTTACCTCCTCCTGCTAATCCTCTCCAGCCTTTCTGCTGTAGTTTGACAGTTTGTTCGATGCTTCTCTGCCTCTGTATCTATTTTTGTTCATCAGTTTATAATGTTCTTTATTATCCATAATTATGTGGTATTTGTCTTTCAGTGACTGGGTTATTTCACTTAGCATAATGCTCTCCAGTTCCATCCATGCTGCTGCAAATGATAAGAATTCCTTCTTTTTTTATAGCAGCATAGTATTCCATTGTGTAGATGTACCACAGTTTTCTAATCCATTCATCTGCTCATGTGCACTTAAGCTGTTTCCAAATCTTAGCTATTGTAAATTGTGCTGCTATAAACATAGGGATGCATATATCCTTTCTGATTGGTGTTTCTGGTTTCTTAGGATATATTCCCAGAAATGGTATTATTGGGTCAAATGGCAGTTATATTTTTAATTTTTTGAGGAAACTCCTATTATCTTCCACAGTGGCTGCATGAGTCTGCATTCCCACCAGCAGTGCATGAGAGTTCCTTTTTCTCCCCATCCTCACCAACACTGTCATTTGTTGATTTGTTGATGGTAACCATTCTGACAGGTGTGAAAAGGTAACTCATTGTTGTTTTGATTAATAATTTAGATGATTAGTAACTTTGAGTATTGTTTTCATATGTCTCTTGGCTTTCTGAATGTCCTCTTTCGAAAACTGTCTATTTAGATCCATTGCCCATTTTTTGATTGGATTGTTTATCTTCAGTTTGTTAAGTTGTATGAGTTACTTGTAAATGTTGGAAATTAAATGCTTATCAGAAATAAGATTGGCAAATATGTTCTCCCATGCAGTGGGCTTTCTTGTTGTTTTGTCAATGGTTTCTTTGCTGTGCAAAAGCTTTTTATTTTGATGTAGTCCCATTTGTTTATTTTCTCTTTAGTTTTCATTGACCTAGGAGCTGTATTGGTAAAGATATTGCTATGACAAATGTCTGCTATTTTGCTGCCTATGCCTTCTTCTAAGATTTTTATGGTTTCCTATCTTATGCTTAGGTTTTTTATCCATTCTGAGTTTATTTTTGTGTATCATGTAAGTTGGTGTTCTAGTTTCATTTTTTGCAAGTATCTGTCCAGTTTTCCCAACACCATTTATTGAAGAGACTATCTTTTCTCCATTGTATGCTCTTGCCTCCTTTACCAAATATTAATTGAACATACTGACTTGTGTCGATTTCTGGGTTCTCTACGCTGTTCTGTTCCACTGGTCTATATGTCTATTCTTATGCCAGTACCAGGCAGTTTTGAGAACAGTGGCTTTGTAGTATGGCTTGGTATCTGGTATTGTGATCCCTCCAACATAGTTCTTTTTTCTCAGGATTGCTGCAACTACTTGGGGTCTTTTTTAAACATTTTTATTCCAGGTGAGTTTTTGGAGGATTTGTTCTAGGTCTTTGAAGTATGCCATTAGTATTTTAATGGGGATTGCATTGAATTTATAGATTGCTTTGGGTAATATGGACATTTTAATGATGTTGATTCTACCAATGCATGAACATGGTATATTCTTTTGTTCATGCATTCCTCCATTTGTTCATGCATTCCTCTATCTCTTTTTAAAAAAATATATTTTATTGATATTTTACAGAGAGGAAGGGAGAGGGATAGAGAGTTAGAAACATTGATGAGAGAGAAACATTGATCAGCTGCCTCCTACACACTTCTTACTGGGGATGTGCCTGCAACCAAGGTACATGCCCTTGACTGGAATCAAACCTGGGATCTTTCAGTCCACAGGCCGATGCTCTATCCACTGAGCCAAACAAGTCAGGGCTCTATCGCTTTTTTTAGCATCTGAAATTTCTGAGTAGAGGTCCTTTGTCTCCTTGGTTAAGCTTATTCTTCGGTATCTTAAATTTTATTGTTGCCATAGTAAATGGGATTGCTTTATAAATTTCTCTTTCTGTGAGTTCATTATTGTTGTATAAAAAAGCCATAGACTTGTGGGTGTTAATTTTGTATCCTGCTACATTGCTGAATTCATTAATTAAGTCTAGTAGTTTTTTGGTGGAGTCTTTGGGGTTTTCTATGCACAATATCATGTCATCTGCGAATAAGGACAGTTTTACTTCTTTTCTAATTTGGATGCCTTTTATTTCTTCTTCTTGTCTAATCGCTATGGCTAGTACTTCCAGTACTATGTTGAACAGGAGTGGTGAGATTGGGCATCCCTGTCTTGTTTCTGTTCTTAGGGGAAAGGGTGTTAGTTTTTGCCCATTGAGTATAATGTTGGCTGTGGGTTTGTCATATATGGCTTTTATTATGTTGAGGTATGATCCTTCTATTCCCACCTTGCTGAGAGTTTTTATCAAGAAAGGGTGTTGCATTTTGTCAAATGCTTTTCTGCATTAATGGATATGATTATATGGTTTTTATCTCTCAGTTTGTTTGTGTGGTGTATCACATTTATCGATTTGTGGATATTGTACCATCCTTGCATCCCTGGAGTAAATCCCACTTGTTCATGGTGTATGATCATTCTAATGTAATGCTGAATTGGATTTGCTAGAATTTTGTTGAGGATTTTGGTGTCTATGTTCATGAGGGATATTGTCCTGTAATTCTCTTTCTTTGTATTGTCTTTATGTGGTTTTGGAATTGGGGTAATGCTGCCTTTATAGAAAGATCTTGGAAGTGTGCCTTCCTCTTGAATTTTTTGGAATAGCCTGAGGATGATAGGTTTTATTTCTTCTTTTAATGTTTGATAAAACTCCCCTGTGAAGCCATCTGGTCCATCACTTTTTTGTTGTTGTTGGATGTTTTTTGATTACTTCTTCAATTTCCTCCATAGTTATTGGCATATTAAGATTTTTTTATTCCTCCTGGTTGAGTTTTGAAAGGTTGTATTTTTCTAGGAATATGGTTATTTCTTCCAGGTTGACCGGTTTGTTAGAGTAGAGTTGCTCATAGTATTTTTTATGATTCTTCATATTTCTGAAGGGTCTGTTGTTATGTCACCTCTTTTGTTATTTGGGTCCTCTCACTTTGCTTCTTGGTGAGCCTGGATATAGGTTCATCAATCTTTTTTATCCTTTCAAAGAACCAGCTCTTGGTTTCATTGATCTTTTGTATTTTTTTTTGTTGTTTGTTGCTGTTCTCTGTGTAATTTATTTTCACATTGATCTTTATTGTTTCCTTCCTTCTGCTCACACTGGGCTTTTCTTGTATCCCTCTTTCTAATTCTTCAAGTTGCAGAGTTAGATGGTTTGTTACCAATTTTTTTTGTTTTGTTTTTTGAGGTAGTCCTGTAATGCTATGAACTTCTCTTTCATAAATTCTTCAAGTTGCAGAGTTAGATGGTTTGTTACCAATTTTTTTGTTTTGTTTTTTGAGGTAGTCCTGTAATGCTATGAACTTCTCTTTCATAAATGCTTTCACTGTGTCCCAAAGATTTTGAATTGTTGTGCTTTCATTGTGGTTTGTTTCCAGGATGTTTTTTATTTCATCTTTGATCTTTTTGGTAACCCACTCATTGTTTAATAGTATGTTATTCAGGGTCCAAGTGTATTAATTTTTGTGACTGTTTTTACTGTAGTTGCTTTCTAATTTTATGCCATTGTGATCTAAGAGGATGCTTGATATGATTTCAATCCTCTTGAATTTGGGGACACTTTGCCTGTGACCCATTATGTTGTCTACCTTTGAAAATGTCCCATGTGCACTTGGGAAGAATATATATTATGTAGTTTTGGGGTGGAATGTTCTAAAGATGTTGATTAAGTTCATCTGATCTAGTGAGCCATTTAGGCTTGCTGTTTTCTTTTTGTTTTGTTTTTTGCTAATTTTTTGCCTAGAGGATTTATTCTGTGACATTATTGGGGTATTAAGGTCTCCTACTATGATTGTGTTGCTGTCAATCTCTCCCCTGATAGCTTCCAGAAGTTTTTTTTTTTGTGTGTGTGTGTATTTTGGTGCTTCTGCATTGGGTGCATAAATATTTACCAGATTTATAATCTCTTGTTGTATCAATCCTTTTAGAATTATTAAGTGGCCTTTCTTGTCTCTTGTTATGGTCTTCCCTTTAAGGTCCATTTTGTCAGATATATATTGCTACCCCAGCTTTTTTTTTCCATTTGCCTGGTAGATATTTTTCCATCCCTTCATTTTCAGTCTGTGTGAGTCCCTTGTTCTGAGGTGGGTCTCCTGCAGATAGCATATATATGGGTCATGTTTTCTTATCCATTCCGTCACTTGATGTCTTTTGATTGGAGCATTTAAACCATTTATGTTTAATGTTATTATTGGTAGGTACTTGTTTGTAGCTACTTCTGTGCTTTATGCCTGTGTTCCTTCCTCCCTTTCTATTTCTTTCTTTTACAGCATTGCCTTTAGCATTTCTTGTATTGCTGGCTTGGTAGTGATAAAATCCCTTAGCCTTTTTTTTGTCTGTGAAGCTCCTGATTTTCCCCTCAATTTTGATTGATAGTCTTGCCTGACAGAGTATTTTTGGACTCAGTCCTTTGCTTTGCATCACTTTGTATACTTCCTTCCATTCTCTTCTAGCTTGATGTGTTTATGTTGAGAACTCATTTGACAATATGATAGGAGATCCTTGGTAGGTAACTCTCTGTCTCTCTCTTGCATCCTTTAAGATTCTCTATTTGTTGTTAACATTTGCCATTGTAATTATGACGTGTCCTGGTGTGGGTCTTTTGAGATTCATATTGCTTGGAACTCTCTAGTGTAACTTTTTTCTTCCCCATATTAAGGAAGCTTTCTGCCATTATTTTTTTCAAATAGGTTTTCTAATCCTTGCTGTTCTTGTCATTCTGGCAGCCCCATTATACATACATTACTTGGTTTTGTGTTGCCCCAAAGCTCCCTTGGGCTCTTCTCCCGCTTTTTAATTTTTGTCTCTAGTTGCTGTTCAGATTGAACTTGTTTCTCTATCTTATCTTCTAACTCACTAATTTGGTCCTCTGCTTCTTCTAGTCTATTGTTGAAACCTCCAATGGTGTTTTTGATGGTAGCTATGTCACTTTTTTTTTCTTCCTGCTTTTTGCATAGATTGCTGATTTTCTCGTCCATCTGGTGTATGAACTGTATAACCATTACTCTGAATTCCTTTTCCTGTCATGTTGCATTCCTCCATTTCATTTATTTCCTTTCTTGGCTAGTCCTCTTTTTCTTTCCTCTGTGGATTGTTTCATTGTCTCTCCATTCTAACTACCACCAAAAGGTTCAAATGCTGAGTTGCAGGGGCCTGAGCTGTGTGCAGTGGGAGCTTCATGTTACCCAAGTGTCACGGAAGAGCTTCAACACCAGGACATGTGGCTGCTGTGGGTTGGTGGGAGCCACACTCGCCCAGAATCAGAGTCACTAGTGCTCAGTGCAGCCTCATGTGTGCACCTAGTGTTAGGAACCCTGCCTGCTCTGTGCTGAAAAGAGACCCTGCAGGTGTGTGCTGAAAATCAGAGTCCCCCAGCACATGCCAGGAATCAGACTCCCTCTGTGCTTGTGCTGAAAATTGATTATCAGAGTCTCTGTTGCTTGGTGCAACCTCACACTGAGAATTGGAGTCATTGGCTCTTAGTGTGCATGCACTGGGAATCAGGAATCGCAAGTGTGTGTGATGAGAAACAGAGTCAACTCACTAGTGCTCAATGCTGCCTCTCATGCAGAGAATCAGGGTCTCTGGTCTGCTTGGAGGACTGGGTTTCACAGCCTCTCTGTGTCAGCAGGAGGTCCACTCCTGCCCTGTTGAAAATAGACTTCCATGTGCACTTGTCCAGAATCAAGGTCAGATGGCACTGCTGTCCTGTGTGAGATTGAGGTCTGGTCACGAGAGTGTGCTCTGCTGGAAACAGATTCCCCATGTTTGTGCACTCAGGATCAAATCCTGGCAGCAGAGCTGGAGCTGCCCTGTGTGGGCAGGAGGCCTGCTTGCGGAGAGCAGGTCCAGAAGTTCCTGTGGTGCTGCAGTGATCCTGCAGGGAGGGGATGGGCTCTGTGACTCACAGAAATCTGTGGCCAGGATGTCTGGATTCTTGGTGTCTGTGGCTCTGCAGCTGTGGTTGCAGGTCTTTGTCCCTAGTGGCTGTAGAGTCCTGGTTTGCATCTGAGATCAGATTGAGTGGTGCTGAGGCTAGGATCCTAGTCTCAAGTAGTTCTATTTTTCAAGATGGTGTGGTCTCTGTGCCCACTTTTGCTGCCCCTGCAGTGTCCACAGTGGCAGTAGAGTTTCGCCATCTAAGTCTGCCTGGTTTGGCAGTCCCTAGGAAGACTTGCAGGATCTAACTGTCCCTAGCTCTCTCTCTCTCTCTCTCTCTCTCTCTCTCTCTCACACACACACACACACCACATATGTCCACATACTCTTTATTGCTCCCTCACTCTCTCACACACTCTCCCTCCCTCCTTTCTTGCCAGTTGCCATCTTTTTTCTCCCCATCAATAATTTTTCATTAAATAATTTTTTAAAACAGTTCCTTTGTTTGCTCTGTATTTTAAATGGAAGAATGTATTAGGTAGTAATATCAATTTAATGTGTCCTAAGCAGCAGTTCACAGATGGGAATATGATATAAAATATTAATATATGGAGACTAAGTAAAGAATATATATAAAATTATAATTTTTTCAGTGATTTAATTTTTTATTTTTATTTATTTATTTTTCTTTATTGATTAAGGTTTTACATAGGGTCCTTATGCCCCCATTTCCCCCTGACCCCCTCACTAGTGCCTTCACCCTCCTAGTGTCTGTGTCCATTTGTTTTGCTTATACTAGTATGCATACATACAAGTCCTTTGGTTAATCTCTCACCCTTATCCTCACTCTCCCCTACCTTCTCTCTAAGGTTTGACAGTCTGATCAATGCTTCTCTGTCTCTGAATTTGTTTTTATTTTCATCAGTTTATGTTGTTAATTATATTCCACAAATGAGTGAGATCATGTGATATTTATATTTCCTGACTGGCTTATTTTGCTTATCATAATGCTCTCTAGTTCCATCCATGCTGTTACATATGGTAAGAATTCCTTCTTTTTTACCACAGCATAGAATTCCATTGTGTAGATGTACCACTGTTTTTTAATCCACTCATCTGGTGATAGGCACTTAAGGTGTGTCCAAATCCTAGCTGTGGTAAATTGTGCTGCTATGAACATAGGGGTGCATATATCCTTTTTGATAGGTGTTTCTAGATATATTCCTAGAAGTGGGATCACTGAGTTAAATGGGAGTTCCATTTTTAGTTTTTTGAGGAATCTCCATACTGTTCTTCACAGTGGCTGCATAAGACTGCATTCCCACCAGCAATGCAAGAGGGTTCCTTTTTCTCCACATCCTCGCCATCACTTGTCATTTATTGATTTGTTGAAGATAGCCATTCTGACAGGTGCGAGACGGTCCCGCATTGTCATTTTGATTTGCATCTCTTGAATGATTAGTGACTGAGTATATTTTCATATGTCTCTTGGCCTTCCTTATGTCCTCTTTTGAAAAGTATCTGTTTAGTTCTAATGCCCATTTTTTGATTGGGTTGTTCATCTTTCTTTAAATGGTATTGATATATATATTGAATAACATAAATATATAATGCACTTTGTGGCATAGTCACAGAATATTGGAAAAACACTAACACTTTTAAATTTAAATTCATTCATTCCATGACTGCAAAATTAGAATCACAAGTTTTTATAAATCAAAATTATATTATGCTTTAAATATTATTTTTAAAAGTGTTAAGAAGTACTCTCATGTTTTCAGGAGAAATTGTAAACTTGCCAATAAAAAACCAACATGCTGATCCTACAAAAACAGTCCTCTTGATCAGTTTCTTCATTTTTCTACTTTTCCTTATTTTAATTGCCATCATTGTTCTTAAGTGGAATAAAAAGAAATTTTGGAAAAGAGAGGAAACAATAAGTGATGGGTAAGTAAAATTACTATTTCTTATATTTATATAGAAATGCATTTTTGTAAGAATTCAAATGTAACTGAGAATATTACAAGTAGGAATTCTTGGATGGATTGGATTGATGTGAAGAAGTACTGAGTATTAGTATATAAGTTGTTTTTTTCAGATTGTAAGTAGGTAGGTATTCTTCATGTGCATAGAGGCCCGGAAAAAAACTGAAGCTACTCAGTAAATCCTCACTGCCTTTCAAACAGGAAAAATTGCTTTGGAAGTTTTTGTTTTATTTCCAAGAAACCCCACATTCATATTAATAGAGATAGGTAAGCCAGTTTTGTGAACAGAATATGTAGAAGGTAAGAAAAACATAAGATAGCAAAAGATAAGGGAGAGAACACAGGATACCACCCATTTTACACATAATTAATATTGATCATGTGTTTTTAAAGTTAGAATGAAGGTATTTGTACAATTTTATTTTGTAACAATAACACCAAGACAAGCCACAATTTTCATCAGAAACATTCAGAAAAATGAGAATGCAGAATAAAAGATAAACAAGTGGGTCTCTTTGTTCCATGCTAAAGCACCATGATTCTCATTCTTGTTTTAAAATATGTTTTTATTGATTCCAGAGAAAGAGGAGAGTAGAAGGAGAGAGAGAGAGAAAGAATGAAACAGAGACGTGTGAGAGAGAAACATCAATTAGTTGCCTCCCGTGGACATCCTGCCCTGGGAGGACACCGAAACCTCTGCAAGTGCCTTTACCAGGAATTGAGCAGATGACCTTTGGTGTCCGAATGATGCTCAACCAACTGAGGAACACTGAGGAACATTCTCTTTCTTAATTTTATAGAAATAAATAAAATAATTATAGAAAAAATTATCAACACATCTATCTTCCAAGTTAGTTAATTTTATTTATAAACAACTTAGCAGCAACTAATTAAATTCAGTGTATTATTCTGCCTGATTTATATAGACATTTACATAATCAAAAAACTATTACAAATTGACTAGAATGACTATCTGCCATAAGTCTTCTTGTGCTCTTAAGACACCTTGGACAAATCTGAATAGTTGCTGGGAGTACACCTGACTTTTAAAAGAGATGTTATAATAGGGAGTGATTGATCATAACTAAAACTGACCTTGACAGTCTAAGTTTTAGAGCAACACTATGGAGCTTCAGGGTTGCAAGGATAAGCAGTTAGATTACCATTAGAAAGACCAAATATTAAATATAGGATCGCTGACTGGAATATGGGAAGCAAAGTATATCTTGGTATACATTGCTTGAGTAATTAGTACAAATATAGCTTTGTTACTTTTCTTGATGTTGCTTAAGATTGAAATGTTTCCAAACCTAAAGCTAATATTATTTATTTTATACAGGTCTATATCAGAAAACAGCAGTAGCAACAGCTACACAACATACACAGAATTAAAGGTGAAAGGAAGGAATCAAACTATTGACAAAATATTGCTGAGATTTTTTTTTAATCTTTAAGGATATCTAAGTATGAGACATATTTTTTCTATGTTTCACCACCATCATTCCTATTTGCCAGTATCTTACACTAAAACAAAAGCTAATTCAAATTTTGTTTTATAATCTTCAGAAGTAGTTAATGTTAACCAGTATTAGTCAGTGATTTGTCAACCATTTTTCTTTTTGAAAAAAGAATGACTGTGAAGAAATTTAAATATATTCTTAAAATAGTTACAAATTATCATGTATCCTGCTCACTCACTTATTGTGCTAATTAGTAAATTTATATGGATTGTTTTCAAATACTTACATTTCTTCCTCACTAAAATTCCATGGTTATGGTTATTCCTGTTTCATAAATGAGAAAACAGACAAAAAGAATTTAAATAATTCCCCATGTGTATAGAATTTTAGTAAGTATTGGAGCTAGATTTTAAAATAATCAGACTTAAGAGTTTAAACTAAAAATTCCATAATTTTGATCCACATAGCCTATTAATAAGTAGAGGTAGGAAATGGAATGTACATTTAGTGAGGGCATATTAGATGTCAAGGAAAATGCTACATGCACTTTCCAAGGCAGAAAGACAATTACATACTCCAAGATGGAATAAAGCAGGCATCTGTATATATTTTTCAAATTTTAACTCATATGCATAAATAAATCATGATATGGGATCTACCATTTGGAGTAAATGCAAAAATGCAAAAATTCAACCAAGAATGAGAACAGTGTTCATCCAATAAATTACATGCCATTTCTGTGTATCAGACTTGGAGAGTTAAATCAATGTATCTGTTTCCTCATCTGCTGCCAGAGAACATAGTTATAACTGATACACAGAATGTAAATTAGTCTTATTTCTGACTAGACCAATCTCTACTTCTTTTAGGGTTACTTAATTAAAACCTAAATCTCAGGTGAGAATTTTGGCACTTGGATCACTATCTCCCTTCTCAAATTCTCCAATCACAGTCTCATCCTCATGCTGGATAACCTTCCCAAGAACTAATCACCACCACCCAGCTTCACTTATTTTCTTCTAGAGCTATAAACTGATCTTGTGATTTCTCCCAACTCTTAAATTATAAATTCATTATATTGCTTTGGGTGATTTTTTCCCCCTGTTTTTTTTTTTTTTTTTTCACAGCCTTCTGCTACAAATTCTTGCTGGTTCATTAAGATTTTGCGTCAAAATGTTCAAACAATGCATTAGTCAGTCAGTCCATAAACAAACACATTTCATAAATTGATTATATAGTGTATTGGAAGAAATTAATCAGATGGGAAAGATTAGGGCAGTAGGGGTAATTGGAAGAGTTGGTGAAGGAATTTGATAGGAAGTTTCTAAAATATGGTTGATTTAGTAGGTTCTATTGAACAAGTGATATGTAAGCAAAGAATTGAAGGAGGTGAAAATATTTACCTAGTTTAGATGTTTGAAAGAAGGCTCATGAACTCACAGGGTCATCTCACATGAGGCTTTTATTTAAATACAAAGGATACAGCATAGCAAGAGAGAGTGCAGGCAATAATGGAGGTCAGAGAGACACCTCAGGTACAAGGTCTCAAGATTCTTTTTTTTTTTTTTAAATTAAATAGATGATCATCAACCTCACTGCTCTTATCTTGGCAAAATGTGAAAGCAGACATCCAGCCTTTCCCAGAGTTAAAAATAAAGCTTTACTTTTGCTGCAATAAATCAATGCTGTCTCACACAGGGATTCAGCTGGCAGGGCTATACTTGCATATACCTGGGAAGGAGCTTTGTAAACACAGGAAAGATCCAATGAAGAAAAAAATGTCAGGAATGCTTGTTAAATAACAGCGATGTCAGTTTATCTGGAGCAGAGTTTAAAGTAATAAGGACAGAGAGTAACAGTGGAGAAAGCAGTTAGTCTAGAATTTCTGCAATTACCCAAGAGAAAACAGGATGGTATCTCAGACCAGCAACAGTAAAAACAGTTTAGGAACCAATTTTTAAGATGAACTAACAGAATGAATGGATAGCTTGGATACAGAGTAAGAAAAAGTAATGTTTATTGATATAAAGCAGGAAGATAGGAAGGATAAAATGTAAACCCAGGCCTGTTTCTAAATTTGTGCTCTTAATACATTTTAAAATGTATGAACGTTGAGAGATAAAATCTACATAGGTAATCATGTGCCAAGACAATTGTCTGATGTGCAAACTCGTTAAGTTTTACATTTTTTCATATATGATTGGGAACATGTGAAAGAATCTTTGAAGTAGTATTTGAGGAATTTAACATGATACAGTTGCTGGAATGAAGCAAGGGAGAATTCATCAGATTCAGCCGGCACTGGAGATGAGGGAAACAGCTATGAGAGTATGGAATACACAGGAAAGATATGACAAGGGCAGGTTTGGAAGGAAAGAAGAGAACAAAAAGTTTTGTGAGATATATCAGAGGTAGAGTTGATTAAGTGGTGAGTGATGGATATATTTGTTATTCTACAAAGAATTATGAAAATTAAAAAAATTTCTGACAAAATTGACAATGACATCTTTTACTAAACACATATTGTACAGTAGGCTAAGAAGCACTTTGGTGCTGGAAGGATGATGTGGAGAGGAGTGAAGTGTGAGTTCTGTTTTGAACACGTGTATGTGGGACACCCGTTGGATATGCACAGAGAGCTCTCGGAAGTATACGTCCTCTGTAGACAAAAATAGATCAATCATCATTATTATTTATTTTTCACATATTTTCATTGTTATCCTCTCTGTTTCCTTGTTGATGATTTTATTTCACAGATGAAGCATGGGGACTATGCAAGTTAAGATATTTTATAAATACCAATTTATAATATAATTTTAATGTGGCTAGCACAGAGGATTCGGGAAAAGGGAATGGGTTTACAAATTTTGTGGAACACAGGCATAGATTGTAACCGTATGACCAGTGTCTTATTATACTAATGAAATTCTATACCTATAGATACATGGTAAAATTAGACAGTTTTACTAAGTTAAATTTTAACCTTTCTATTTTCTATACTTTTTTTTTACAGCAGTGACTGGGCAGTAATGTCAAAAAAAAAACAAAACACCATAGGATGGAGAAAAGATATTACCATGAAATTCACCATTAACTGGCTTGATTCAAAAGTGAATAAAAATCCGTCTTTTTCTCCTCTCATTATGGCTGAAAGCTTTCAGTTTCACAAACCAAAATAAATCCTGTGAGTGACAGTATGTAGGCTTGCGTCTGCTGATTCTTCTACCTGCTGGAATCCTTTAGTGGAAAACAAATGGTTTTGCCTCTTGAATGCTGGAGGCCACTACAGCCCAAGGAGGACATTCCTTTGTCCACCACAGCTGCCTGCCCTCAGATGCCCAAGGCCATGCTAACCGCTCCCATCACCAAAGAGGACACCTACAGCCCACATCTTTCCAATAGCTTGTGATTCCCCTCCCCATCCATTCCAGGCTTGGGATTTGAAGTGTTGACAAGTAAGCCCAGCCTCAAGCCCCCAGAGTCACTAGCATCCCACCCATCTTCAAGGAACTGCTCCCACTGAGTTCCTGGTCATAGATAACTATTCTGTCTCCAGGAGTTACGTTCTTGACCTGGTGTAACTTGGGATCCAGGCTATAACTTTGTCCTTTTGGGGACCCTGGTTTGTTGCTCTTTCTTTACTTGCAGCTGAGCTTTTCTGGGTAAGGTTTTCTTGCTTTAGTGTTTGTTGCCTCTCCCCTTCTCACTCTTACTGCGATAGGTGCACTTCTGCTCAACCCATTATACATGGATTAGAAACCATCAGCTTTCCTGGAGATCCTTAGGAACTGGGCATTCTCCATCAATACACAAAGATGCTCCTAGCTCAGGGGTGGGATCTCCTTTTCTAAATGTCCGTCAACTGTGGAGAAATGATGCTCCCACTGAAGGATGGTAGCAATCATCTCAGGTAGAAATTGTAGTTTAATTCTAACCCTGATGTTTGGCTTCTGTCATTATTTGCTTGCTAAAGTAATAGAAAAGTTATTTTGATTTTCTGACCTGTATTCAATTGAATACCCTATTGATTGTAATGTGAATACCCCATTAGATGTGGTCATACTGGTTTTAGAAAGCACATTCTTCTGTACCCGAGGACCAGGACAGCACAATTATCCTAAATTACCTCAGTGGCTACAGATAACTCATTCCAGTTGATTCAGTGGTCCCATGAACCACGGCTCTGGGAAATGTGTCTCCATTGATTCAATGATCTAGAGACCCAAACCTATAATTTAACTAAC
Source organism: Murina feae (assembly GCA_004026665.1). Lineage (NCBI taxonomy): Eukaryota > Metazoa > Chordata > Mammalia > Chiroptera > Vespertilionidae > Murina > Murina feae. Next base: position 28,415 of record PVJC01016101.1, read on the forward strand.
ACGCTCAATTTTGCTTCTGTAAACTGCTTTGCAAACCAGGTTCCTCATTCCAAACCCAAAGATGTAATCGATACCCTGTGATTTTTGCCTATATAAATCCGGTGTTGAGGCCATCTTATGACTGTGAGATTTGGGAGTAAAATGCCCCCTTGTAGTCCCTGATTTGCAATAAATGTGACTCTTTAATTCGACTTCTTGAGGCATCCTTGTGTGATTTGCGGGGTACGTTACAACACTGCCAGAGTAATTTTAGAGAACTCGAAGGGTTCAAAGCCTGTCTGCAATAAGCAATGAGGAAATGGCTTTTGAGAATTTACCTCTGTTATTAAAGATTTCATGTTAGAGTATACCTATGTAAGTTTTAATTGGTTTTTTTCTTTTCTTGCTATTGAGTTCCATATATATTTTGGATATTAATCCCTTATCAGATATAAAATTTACAAATGTTTCCTGGCATAACCTAGTTCTCTTCAGTCTGATAATTGTTTCTTTTGCTATGCAGAAGCTTTTTCATTTGATGCAAAATTCCACTGTCTGTTTTTGCTTATGCCACTTGCATTTGAGATCACAATCCAAAATACCGCTGTCCAGATTATGATCAGAAAGCTTTTGCCTATGTTTTCTCCTAAGTGTTTTAGAGTTTCAGGTCTTATGTGTAAGTCTTTCATCTATTCTGAGTTTATTTTGGGGGTAAGAAGCCAGATCAGGGTCCTATTTTATTCCTTTGCATATGAATATATCGTTTTCCTGACACCAGTGAAAGACGTATGCATTCCCCATGTGTGTTTCTGGCAGTCCTGGGCTGCTCCCATCTTTTAGCTACTGTAAACGTTAGTGTACAGATACCTAATTGAGACCATGTTTTCAATTGTTTTGTGTGTATACCCAGAAGTCAGGTTATACTGGTCCATCCATATGGTAATTCTATTTTTAAGTTTTTTGGGTAACCTTTTCACAGTGACTGCATATTTTACATTGACACTGTTTGTGCACAAATATTCCAATTCTTATACATCCATAATAGCACTTAATATTTTCTGTTGTTGTTTTTTTATAGTAGCCTTCTTAATTGGTATGAGGTGCTATGACATTATAGTTTTTGATTTGCATTTCTTCAAAGATGACTGATGCAGAGTATCTTTTTCATATACCTGTGGCCATTTATATTTCTCTTTGTTGAAAGTTTTGTTCAAGTCCCTTGGACATTTTGACTCAGATTATTTGCTGTTCTTTTTGTTGTTGAATCTTAGCAGTTTCTATATAATCAGAATTTTAATCCCGTATAAGATTATGATTTTCAAACAGATGTGTGATTAGCAAATATATTCTTTCATTGCATGAGTTGCCTTTTTACTCTGTAGGGTCTCTTGATACACAAAAGTTTTTAATTTTCCTGAAGTGCTATTTGTCTGTGTTTTTCTTTTGTTATCTGTGCCTTTGATGTCATATCCAAAATAAATCATTACCAAGCCCAACCAACTTTGTGGAGTTTTATTTTCAGTTTTATTTGAAGACTTTATAATTTATTCTCTACATTTATGTCTTCTATTGCTTTTGAGTTAATTTTTGCATTTGATGTTAAAAAAGGGTCTAATTTCTATTCTTTTGTGTTATGAATATTCAGCTTTTGCTGCTCTATTTGCTTAAAAGATTGTCCTTTCCTTTTTTTTATCTATCAGCAGATTTTATTGTTTTTCTTTTTTTATTACTTTTTTCTTTATTTATTAAGGTATTACATATGTGTCCTTATCCCCCCATTGCCCTCCCACACCCTTCCCCAGCTCTTGACCTCACATGCTTAGTGTCTGTGTCCATTGGTTATGCACACATACTAGTCCTTTGGTTGATCTCTCCCCTTCCCCCCACCTTCCCCTGCCTTCCCTCTGAGGTTTGACGTTCTGCATCTCTGTCTCTGGATCTGTTTTTGTTCATCAGTTTTTATTGTTAATTATATTCCACATATGAGTGAGATCATATGATATTTATATTTCTCTGACTGGCTTATTTTATTTAGCATAATGCTCTCCAGGTCCATCCATGATGTTGCAAATGGTAGGTGTTCCTTCATTTTACAGCAGTGTAGTATTTCTTTCTGGATTGTGCACTGTTAAATATATAGAAATGTAACATTTTTGGGTGTTGATTTTGTATCTTTCTGTTTTTCTGAATCTCTTTATTAGGTCTAATGTGTGTGTATGTGTGTGTGTGTGTGTGTGTATGCTTGTGTAATATTAGGGTTTTCTACATATAGGATGAGGATGATACCCTCTGTGAAAAGATATAATTTATTTTTTCCTGTTCAATTTGGATGTCTCATTTTTATGCATAATATCCCTGCTTAGAAGTTCCAGTACTCTGTTGAATAAGAGTGGCAAACTGGGCATTTTTGCCTTCTTTCTCACTTTAGAGGCAAACTTGTCACTTACCATTGAGTCTGATGTTAGCTATAGGTTTGTTCACCTGTCTTTTATTTTAGAAGGTAGTTGTCATCTGTTCCTAGCTTGCTGTATGCCTCTGTCATAATGGGTATTTCATTTTATCAAATGTTTTTTTGTTCTTTTATTTAGATGATCACCTTATTTTCTTTCATTCTGTTCATATGTGAACAGAACATCAAATTAGCCACAACATTACCTTAAGCCAAATCCTAATCCAGAACAATATCTTGTTAACACTCTTCAATCCCATCAAGGCTGAGAGAGGTGAAGAGGGTTCAGAAAAAAGGTTTAAGAAAAGACACCGGCTTTAGAACATGAAAGTACAAGGTAAAGCGCAAGTGCTTTATAGAAGCAACAGCCAGATGTTCAAAGCAGGGAAACCATCCTGATGTTGGAAGAAGGCATTTAGGAATTGCATAACTAAAGATAATTCAAAGCTTCAAAGGCAGGCCGACTGGGTTCTGGGAGTAGCCAAAGGGCAGTGGACTGTCAGCTCTGGCATGTATGGATGGGGTGGCCTCAGACAAGTCAATTTATACTTCTGCTCTTTTGCAAACTGGATAAAATAGAATGGTTTATTTTTGGACCTAAAATTATAATCTATACAAGTTATATACATGTGTTCCCAAGGAGCAAAAATTCAGCATTAGCTAATCAGTGTTGTGGGACTTTATAGGGCACAGCTACCACAAGCATCAAAAGTATTGCTATGACCTCACTTACATAAGAATAAGTATTTAAGTTACCATTTTTTTTACAGATAAAAGATCCAGAGATAATTATCTCCCCTGAATTTGTAATTTGGTGTTGGGAAAATTGAAAATACACAAGCAAAAATATAAAACTACTAGGGGCCCGGTGCACAAAAATTTGTGCACTCGGGGGGTCCCTCAGCCCGGCCTGTTCCCTCTCACAGTCTGGGACACCTCAGGAGATATCCACCTGCTGGCATGCCTGGCCAGCCTGGGTGAGGGGCTGATGGCTGTTTGCAGGCTGGCCAAGCCCCCCAGTGTGGACCCTCACCTCACTGGGGTCTGGCAAGCCTGGGTGATGGGCTTAGGGCTGTTTTCAGGCTTGCCCAAAGTCCGTTCAGGCTTTGGGTCCCTACTGGGGTGCCTGGGCAGCCTGGGTGAGGGACTGAGGGCCATTTTCAGGCTTTCAGGCTGCCCACAGCTCCCATTGATCCAAGGTCCCAGCAAGGCTTCCTGGAATTAGGTTTCTGGGTCTTATTTATCTTCTACTCATGGCCTGGTGCACGAAATTCATGCATGGGAGGTTCCCTCAGCCCAGTCTGCACCCTCTCCAATCGGGGACCCCCTGGGGGATGTCCAACTGCCGACAGTCAGACATCCCTCTTGCAATCTGGGACTGCTGGCTCCTAACTGCTCACCTGCCTGCTGGCCTGATCCCCATAACTGCTCTCCCTTGCCGGCCTGATTGCCCCTAATCATCTCTGCCTCGGCCCTGCCACCATGGCTTTGTCTGAAAGGATGTCTGAAAAGTTGTCCAAAGTTGTTCTGTCTAATTAGCATATTACCTTTTATTAGTATAGATTGATTTCAGAGAGGGAGGGAGATGGAAACATCAATGATGAGAGAGAATCATTGATTGGCTGCCTCCTACACACCCCACACTGGGCATCTAGCCCAAAATCCAGGCATGTGCCCTGATTGGGAATTGAACTCCGGGCTCTTCAGTCCTCAGGCAGAGGCTCTATCCACTGAGCAACACCAGCCAGGGCTACACTTTCCCTTTCTGCTGGGACATGTTCTGTCTGCTGGTGCTGAAACACTGAAACTGTCTCACTGGGGCAGAGTGGGTGCACTGGACAGCTCAGGGCAGAGTGGAGTGCATGGGTTAGAGCAGGTACAGCCCCTGAAAGCTGGAGAGGAGGCTCATTTAACAGCCGCACTGTTTCATGGCTGTGCTGCCTTGCAGTTGAGCAGCTACACTGTTGGGCTGGGCCACAGTCAGTGGGAGTTTACACAACTGAACTGTATGCACGGATAGCTTCCTGCTCACCACACCCCAAAGCTGGGGGTTCCTTCTAGGGTTGAAGTGACACTGACCACCCTTGGTTGGTAGCTCAATTGGTCACTTTGGAAAGAGAAGTGGGGAATCCTGATTTTATGTGAATGCTCTAATTTCTTAAGTTGGCAACTAATGTGAACTTCAGATATTTGGGCCAAGCCAGAGAGGTATTCAGGCCTGGTGTCCAGGCCACTGGGGAGCACTGGGCTCAGCCCAGCTGTAAACGGACCCTAGGCATCTGGGCAGGTGAAGGGGTTGAGGGTGTGCTTGGGTGATTCCTATGTCACCCCACTTGGTTTTTTGTTTTCCACTGATCACAATTTATTATAATCTGTTGGCAGCATAAATAGATGTTACCAGAACTATGTCCTCATAGAAGTGGACAGTATATAGCCATTCTATGGGGAACTGTGTGCACTTAATCAGCAGCATGATCTTTCAGTTTCTTTCTTTCTTTTTTTTGTTAATGAAAATAAGCTTTATTACATCAAGTAATAAATACAAACAAAGATGCAAACACTATTAGTCACTTTCTTCCAGATGTTTGGATCCACTGATGGGAAAGGTGGAACTGAAATCTACATACATCCTTGGGGGAAATTTCAGGGGTCCTTGTCAGGTGAGGTCCAATAAGTTGCTCTTTCTTCTGTATTTATAACTTGTGCATTTTAGAGATTGACTTCAAAGTACTAAGAGTCATGCAAATGCTTAAGCAAAAAAAAAAAAAAAAAGTTACATTGAGCAGAATTTATACTGTGTGGTGAACGGGCACTGGCTACTAAAGTGCTGCCTCAGGACTCGCTGAAACTAACCCTCAGAGTTGGATCAGCTCAGAAGAGAAACATAGAGAACCATGTGAGTAACAGAAAGGCATCCAGAAGCGAAACACCGTATCTGGGAGGCCAACTATGGTTTGCTGTGATAGGTAACTGACGTGCATCATGTAAATCAATGCTTTAAAATAAAAACACAAAACACCCTGGGTAGTTCCTAACTAATATGTAAACCTAATAACTGCAAAAACCTCTTCATCTCAGCGACAGGAGGTTCAGAGCCTGACAAACCACGGGAGGGGCATAGGGAGGAGAAACCAAGCTGTCCAGTTTGAAACTAAGTTTCATCTGAAGGGAGAGGGGAGGCAATGAGCTGTCACTTCTGGGGAGAAGATGGAAAGCCTTTCGCGCTGACTCGGAGGCTTTCCGCTCCATCTCCGCTAAGCACTCCGGAACCAGCCCTCTCCCGTGGTTGATGCCTCGTTTCAGTCTC
>PVJC01016102.1:0-34138 GCA_004026665.1 Murina feae
GGTTAATTTTAATATTTCGCTTTTATTACTTTAGATAATGGAAAACTGAATGAATAAAAAGTAATCCTATATAATAATAGACAAACATGCAAATTAGCCCTCGCTCCACTGCGCTAAGCCATGTCCACTGGCCACGCCCACCAGCCAATCCAGAGTGATATGCACATTAACCAAACAACGGTGGCGGAGGCCAGAGCCAGGATACTATCACACAAGCATTCTGGCCACTCCAGGAGGCTTCTCCGCAGAGCGGCCTATGATCATAGACAGGCGGCTTCTCCCCGGTGCCTGCAATCATGGACAGGATCAGGCCTAAGCCAGAAGGTGGACATCCCCTTGAGGGGTCCCAGACTGCGAGAGGGCACAGGCTGGGCTGAGGAACCCTCCCAGTGCACATACTTTTGTGCACTGGGTCTCTAGTATTAAAATACTCATTTTGTGGAACTCAGTTACACACATTGTTACCTCATAGCAGATTATTATGCATATCTGTTATTTTATAGGGCAGTTTAAAATAGAAGAAATACAGTTTGATAGATGATGGATAGACATTTCCTGTTGATAGGTACCAAGCAGCACGTGTTCCTTTTTCATCAAATATATCCCACAGTTCACCAAGATTGCAGATATAGAATTATCAGAGGCTCTGAGGTTTGCTTTAGCTCTGTGGTTTCTACTTTCAGAGCACCCTGCTTAAAATTTGTGTGATATTTACACCAAGACAAACAATAGTAACAATCCATCTGAGATTGGGTTCATGAGGAACCATGGAGCTTTCTGGAAGGTTCATAGGCTTTGGAATCCAATAGCTGTAGCTTTAACATGCAATTCTGTCAGTTGCTAGATTCATGACCTTTAATAAGTAAATTTCTTATCTGTTCCCTGTTTCATTTCCCATCTGAAGTGAGCTTTCTTTTCTGTAGTATACAATTACTGGGCTTCCCCTTATGGAGTCAGAGTCCCGTGCAGTGGTATTCTTCTAGAAAATCAGCTCTTTCTGTAGGAGGGGAGGGGCTGTCACCCTGAGCACAGGAATGCTCTCTCTTGACCTCTACCTGCTGGCCAGTTTTTGTACGACACCATACTAACTCCAGCTTCTTCATCACCATTAGTCGCCGTTAATGTGGATGCATGTTTAAGGGGGGCTAGGTAGGGTATAGAAAGAAGGGCTCCAAGTATTAATAGTAATTTGAATGTTTATGAATTAGATTTTATTTATTTTTCTGCTCAAAAACCTAAATGATTAGATTTATCCAAAGACAATCCAAATCATTGTTCTCATAACACCCTAAGTGAAACTGAACATTCATTTCTTTTATACAGAACCTTTAAACATGGTGAAAGGCTAACCTGAATGAGGAACCATTTATTTCTCAGAACTATTGGACAAAAACCTCTCATCATTTTGCCTGGCAAAACACAAACAAAACTAATTCCATTCTTTCTCATTCCTAAATGGTATTATTTCAAAGTCCTTTGCAGAAGCAGCCTTCACAAGAATTAAAATTACTTGTTGACCTCTTCTGATTATTTCTTGTTGCTAACATTCACCTACTTGGGTTTTTAGGTATGAACATAAGCAAGAGTGAGATAGCAAAAGAAACTCCCTTAAAACCGTCCCGGAGGTCCCTGCCTTGCCTGGCCCAGAGCTTTGCCTACTCCAAGAGCCTGAGCCAGTCCACCTCCCTCTTCCATTCCATTGAGAGTGAATCTCAGGTTCCCACTTCTGTGACCTCAATCTCCGCTGACAAAGCAGAGCAAGGTGAGCTTTATTTTCTTGTTCAAATTGTAAAAACTATGTTGTTCCCCCCCCCAACCATCTATTTTTTCATTTCTTCATCCATTTCACTAGTATTTATAAACTCTTCAGGGGGAGGCTGGCATAGGAAGAACAGTAGCCCATGCCAGTTAGAGGAAAGGTCTTTGTTAGCCAGCTATGTTTTCAATTCAGTCTTACCTTGAAGGTAACCAACCTCATGCAAACCTAGACTGGTCCTTGCTGTTTGCAGGAAAAGACAGATGAGCTCATCTGAATTGTTGGCTCATTACCATTCCCAGTGAAAATTTATAAACAGAAAACAGAAATTGAGTAGAGTGTCATTAATAATGAATTTAATTTCCTAAAAAGACCAAAGACTTTAAATAGTATTGACAATAAGCAGTGTGGATTTGGTTGTATGAACATGTGGTTGGACAATTGTTGCCAACCAAATGTTGGCACTGAAGCTTTACATAATAGAAGAGCTGAAATACAGGGAAGCGCGAGCCAGATGCCACATTAAACAGGCTTTGTGGCTGCCCTCAGGCACTTTTCACACTTAGATCTACCCATCTGAGGCACACCATTATGTTCACAGGAGTCAGGAGTCAAAACACAACCAGGCTACCATGTCTTTCAGTGGGTAGGGTGTATTTGTATTTTCCCATTCCTTTCTAAAAGGCTTGTGTTTTATTAGACTGTATTTCCTTATAATTTCTTAGAGTTGTTTCTTTCTTTGGATAACTTGCAAATACCAAGATTATCTTTTCAATAATATTGTGAAATCACTATCTATTAATAAATGATCTTCTTACAATCCATGTCCAATAAGGAAAATGGCTAATTGTTCAGAGGATAAATGTATTATAAACTATAGTACAGATGTTTGTTTCCCTTACTGAGTGAAATTTTACCTAATTTCAGCTCAGTAACTAAAAATTATTTATGTTTGGCTATCATCAGATATCAGTCACTGTGGTCATTTTTAAAAACTGTTACTGTATTTTTATTTCTCAATTTTTTTCCAGTTACCCCTGAAGAAGATAAAAAAGACTCTGTGCTTAATTGCTCTTTTGCTGACCTCAGTGATTTTTGCTTAGGTGAGTTGATTGCTAATATTTCCTTTATCTCCCCCCCCACAAGGTAAGCTGTCTTCTTCAAAAGTAGAACATTATTTAAAAAAAAAATATTCGTGTTTGGTCCTTAATATTTTGTTGGGTAGGTGGAATATTCTGAGGTTAAATTACTAAGGTGTTTTATATGCAGTGTGATAGTTAAATAATATTTGAAAACTTGTAATGAACAATCTAATCCAATAAAAGAGTAATATTGAAATTGACCGTTTCTTCGGGATGCCTAAGCCATGCCCACCAGCCAATCAGAGCAACTATATGCAAATTAACCCAGCCAAGATGGAGGCCGGCAGTCACAGAGCAGAGTAAACAGGCAACTTCCATTGCAGCAGGAGTAAAACTGTTTGCCGGCCGGCCGCCTGGGCTTCTCTCAGCTCCAGGCAACAACATATTTGCAACATTGTCTCAATTATAGAAGCCACAAGCTGAAGCCAACAGAAGGTTTCGTTACCTGCCTAGACCTCGGCTTAAAGGAACAGTGTATCAATTATAGAAGATAAATAAACCCCAGAACCTGCTTCCAGCCAGCCTTGCTGGGATGTTGGGTCAATGGGAGCTGCAGGCAGCCTGAAGGCCTGAAAACAGCTCTCAGTCCATCACCCAGGCTGGCCACACTCCAATGGGGTGAGGGATCACACTGGGGGGCTTGGCCAGCCTGCAAACAGCCATCAGGCCCTCACCCAGGCTGGCCAGGCATGCCAGCAGGTGAACATCCCCAGAGGGGTCCCAGACTGCGAGGGGGAACAGGTTGGGCTGAGGGACCTCCCAAGTGCACAAATTTTTGTGCACTGGGCCCCTAGTAATCATATAACTGAAAAAATAATAAATATTTTCTACTACTATTCATTGGGAAATTTTTTGAAAGTCTTTATGAATAAGAACATTTATTTTACTATATCTAGCATTATCTGTTGATTTTTCTGCTGTGCTAGATGAAGGTTTAGCTCATTTGTATAACTTTTTAATTTTTCATAGTTATATTGCCATTTTAAATTTAAACCTCTCTACTGACTAAATACTATATTTGCACCTTTACATCATACTCTATCACATTTCAACACTATATCTTAACTCCTCACTTGGCATATACATTACAACTACAAAAAGAATGCTTGCTGCAGATACAACATCACTTCCTTTGCTACAGTGCCAAGCTACCAGCACCTCTGTCCTCTTTTGAGTATTCCTAAAATCAAGGTCAAATAGATTTCCCTATCCAACTGTCCATCAAACAGTCAAAATCACACAACATTATACTTACTTTGTTTACACCACAAGCTTTTGATAGTTTTATTTTCCTAGATTATGTGATATTTTGTCTCCTCGGGAGAACAAAAATACCTCTTTTTCTAAATACTTTTATCATGTTTCAGTTTCTTGTTTTTATATCTTTCATCTCATTCTTTTTTAAGAAGTTATTGGTTCCACTGATATTTCCTTGGACTACTCAATAATTCCAGTTTCTAATATCACACTTATTCTTTGTTAGTTTCCATCCTTGTTTTATTTTTTCAGGGTAAATCCTTGAACCTTTGAAAGTTGATTAGTGTGCAAATTTTCTAAGTTATTGTATATCTGAAATGATTTCAGTTTGCTCTTATATTGATTGGTATTTGTTTGGTCATAAAATTTTAGATTAAAAATTATTTTTCTTGAATTTGGAGACTAATTCACTGTCATCTAACTTCTGTTGTTACTGCTGTCTGATTTTTACTCCTTTGCAATTGATATTTTTTCTCTGTAAATTTTTATTATATATAATATATTATTATATAGAATATATATATATGTGTATGTATGTGTATATATATATATATATTAAAAGCCTAATACGCAAATCAAACAAATGGTGGAATAACCAGTGGAATGACTGGTCACTATGATGTGCACTGACCACCAGGGGGCAGATGCTCAATTCAGGAGCTGCCCCCAGCCAAGATGGGTGCCATTGGGGGCCATCTTGATTGCCCCACTGGTTGCCCCACAGATCAGCCCTGATCACCAGCCATGCCTAGGGACCCTACCCATGCACAAATTTTGTGCATTGGGCCTCTAGTATATATATATTAATTTATTTCAAAAAGGAAGGGAGAGGAAGAGAGAGATAGAAACATTAACAACGAGAGAGAAAGAAAATAATTGATCGGCTGCCTTTTACATGCTCCTTACTGGGTTTGAACCTGCAACTGGGGCATGTGCCCTGATCTGGAATCATAGATCAGTGCTCAACCACTGAGCCACACCAGCTGGGCTGTCTTTTCTTTTTGTGTTATAAAACTCTACAACCTCATGTTTAAGTGTATGTGTGTGTGTACATTTGTGTTTTAATTCAACCTTCCCTAGGGATTGTAGTTCTTTTAGTTTATCTCCTACCTCCTTTCAACTTCTGTATAATTTTCCCACAATTTATGCCCATTTGTTTGTTTCTTCCTCTCTGGAAGTCCAATGAAAAGTTAAACATTTTCTTTTATCTTGTGGTTTTGACTTCTGTCTTGAATCTGGGAAATTCCCTGAATCTTTCTTCCAAATGTCTTTCCATCTGTGTATTTTTTGGATGGGGATAAAATAATTTTATTATTTAAATTGCAAAAGTTTTTTTATTTTATTCTTAGAATAGAACATTTTCAGAGCATGCTATCTTATTTTTTAAATACACATCCCTAATCTCTCTAGTACCATTTGTGATTATCTTGTTTTTCTTTGCTTCTTAAATTATAGTCTGTTTTTTCTAAGAATTAGTTCTTATGCTTGTTTAAATTAGTCATTCTCTTTTAGGCTGTAGAATTTTCCAAAATTTCTGGTCTTTGATTGCCTATTTACACTTAGGAATAAAAGAACTGGAAGGCTGACTCGGAGTTCTGGATACATGGAGATATCTTAGAAACTGAAAGCCTTCAATTTCTGTTGTTAATCCTTACTCAGGATTTTTTTCCCATTGATTTTTAGAGAGAGTAGAATGGAGGGAGGGAAGAAGAGAGAGAGAGAGAGAGAGAGAGAGAGAGAGAGAGAGAGAGAGAGAGAGAGAGAGAACAGAGAGGACATATTGATTGGTTACAGTTGCCTCCTGCACTCACCCTGGATGGGACCAGGATTCAAACCTGCAGCCCAGAGATGTGCCCTTGACTGTGAATCAAACCTGCAACCATTCAGTGTGAGGGCCAACACTCTGACCATTGGTCCACACCAGCCCAAGCAAAACTTCACTTTTAAATGAATGGCTAAGAAGCCACTACATAGGTGACCCACTCAAGGTCAGATTGAGACCTTACTCTGAAGTGGCAATTCCCACCTTAACTGCTCTCTCACTTTGAATTTCTTTGGAGAAAAGGTTGGTGCTTACATGTTCTGTTATCAGACCTTGAGTTTTCTTCATGTTCCACCTTTGGTTCTTACTCCTGTCCTCTGTTTATTTTGCCAGCTTTGAGTCCAAGCATCTCTAGGATTTGACTGAGACCTTACTCTCCTTGTCTTTGCACACATTCTAGACTAAGGTACTCCATCCGCCAGGACTCTCCCATCAGTCAGAATTGTGCCTCTAGAAAAGTGTTGTAGGCTTCTACTTTTTGAAGACTATTGTAACATCATGTTAATGAAGTCTCTAGAGGAAGGAACAACAAACAGACTTGAAATTTATTCAGCCAGTTTAAACTGTGTATCCATGAGTTAATTAACTGCTCTTTGATGAGATATTTTACTATATGGACAAAGTGAGGTACCCTGAATTATAGGGGCACTTATTTTTACATCTAGAAATCTATTCCAAGAAAAGTAATATCAAAAACCAATAATAATAATATCAAAACCCCCGAAACATACTTGTTTCCTCAGTGTTTACAGTAATTATCAAATGTAGAAAGGGAAGCACATTGATTACTCTAGTATTAGGGGAGCAGTTAAAATAATTGTAAAGCATCTAGGGCTAGAATAACACAGAGGTATTAATAAATTTATTGAACATTTAGTTCATGTTGCTATGTGAGGAAAAATAGTTAAATATAAATGTCAACCTTCTCTCACATTAGCTATTAACTTACCATATTTTAGAAAAGAGCTAGAAAGACATATACATGCCCTACCTGGTTTGGCTCAGTGGACAGAGTACTGGCCTGTGGACTGAAGGGTCCCAGGTTCAATTCTGGTCAAGGGCACATGCCCAGGTTGTGGGCTCAATCCCCAGCGAGGGGTGTGCGGGAGGCAGCCAATTAATGATTCTCTCTCATCATTGATGTTTCTAACTCTCTCTCCCTCTTCCTTTCTCTCTGAAATCAATAAAAATATATTTAGAAAAAGAAATATGCAATATTCTAGCTAATAGTATCTTCATGTGGTAAGATTATCTGTGGCTGCTATATTCTTCTTGCTGTCTGTATTTTCTTTCTTTTTTCTAACATATGCAAATATTATAGAATGTGTTGAGAAAAATATTCACATTAGAATTCTTTGGTAAGTAGGGGAAAATGCTAATATTTCAGTCAAAATAGAATACATTTCTATGAATGGTTTTCAAAAAATGAAATTTAAAACTAGTTTTTAGTCACCTAGTAACTTGGAATAATATTGATACTGAAAGGTTCTATCAATTCTGACCCTCCATTCATAGGTAATCTAATTTTTTATTTATTTTTCTTATAACAGTGACAAGTTTACTCAACTTCCTCTTTGACCTTTCTCTGTTTTTATGAAAAGTTTTTATTATTATTTTTTAAATTAAATTTATTGGGGTATCTGTATATAGTATTGTGTGCCCACCGCCCAAAGTAAAATCCTCTCCTGTCACCTCATATTAAGATCCCCTTCTCCCACCACTCACCTCCCTTGGGCAACCACAACACTGCTATTTGTGTTCATATGTCTCAGTATTACACCCCACATATGAGTAAAATCATATGGTTCTTAGATTTTTTTCAGTCTGACTTATTTCACTTAGCATAATGTTCTCAAGGTCCATTCATGTTGTTGTAAATGATTCTATTACATCCTTTCTTATGGCTGAGTAATATCCCATTATGTGTATGTACCACATCTTCTTTATCCAGTCCTCTATCACAGGGCACTTTGGTTGTTTCCATGTTTTGGCCACTGTGAATAATGCTGCAATGAACATAGGGGGTTCTTGTATCTTTGCATAAATGATTTCGACTTTTTTGGATATATACCCAGGAGTGGGTTACTGGGTTGTATAGTGGTAGCTCTATTCTTTTTTTTTTTTTTTAAAGAATAGCTAGATTGCTTTCCATAGTGGTTGTACCAGTCTATATTCCCATCAGCAGTGAATGAGGGTTCTCTTTTGTCCACAAGCTCTCCAGCACTTGTTATTGCTTGTCTTGTTGATAGTGGCCACTCTAACAGGTGTGAGGTGGTATCTCATTGTAGTTTCAGTTTGCATTCCCCTAATTGCTAGTGAGGTTGAACATCTTTTCATATATCTATTGGCTGTTTGTATGTCTTTTCAGGCTCTCTGCCCACTTTTTGATTGGATTATTTGTTTGGTGTTGAATTTTATGAGTTCTTTATATGTTTTTTGAAATTAAACCTTTTTGGAGCAACTGTTTGCAAATAGCATCTCCCATCTGGTTGACTGTTTGTTTTATTGTCCATTTCTTTTGCTGTGCAGAAGCTCTTTAGTTTTATCCAGTCCGATTCATTTATTTTTCCTTTTACCTCCCTTTCCTTTGGGGTAAAGTCCGTTAAATGTTCTCTAGAGGTCCATAAGTTCGGTACTTATATTTTCTTTGAACAAGATTTACATTTAAATCTGTTGGCTTGTTGGAATTACCTGAGATCAATGCCTTTGAACTCGGGCTTTTCCTAATTATAAATTAAATCCAAGTAAAGCCAGAATTTATTAAAAAGTGATAATAATCTAATCCAATACTTACTTTATAACCTCGAAGTGAATTTATTTATAACCTGCAGACACTAAGCTCTGAATTCATACACTGGTGACCCAACTCTGTTGCCTATATCAGCGGTTCTCTACCCTGGCTCCACATTAGAGTCAGGAGCTTTTAAAACTCCCTGGGTCCCACCTCCAGAGAATGGGTTTTAAATGCTTTGGGTGTGCAGTCAGTAGCCATACTCCTATTCCCTATGTAAATATTAAATAATATATAGCCTAATATTTGTATCTTGGTTTCTCTCTGAGAACATTGTTAAGATACTTTTTTTATAACTTTTTAATGATGAGCTGGGTTATTTATAACAGCATTCTGAATGACTGTAGATTACTTGTGTTTCTTATGATTCTATTTTTGTGTGTGTGGCATAGAAACAGAGCTGGCTTATTAAGTTCCCTAATTAAAGGAAGGTAGTCACCTGCAGATTCATCTCATATACAATTTCAAAAATAACATTTCATCAAAATAAATATATTCAGAGTACAAAGGTCTTTTCTATAGTAATTCATTCTGAAAGAGGTTACTAGTGCTAGTTATTTTCTGATAAGAAAACAAAAACAATGCCCTAACCAGTTTGGCTCAGTGGATAGAGTGTTGACCTGCAGACTCAAGGGTCCCAGGTCCGGTCAAGGGCATGTGCCTTGGTTGTGGGCACATCCACAGTAGGGAGTGTGCAGGAGGGGGCTGATTGATGTTTCTCTCTCATCGATGTTTCTGACTCTCTATCCCTCTCCCTTCTTCTCTGTAAAAAAACTAAATAAAATATATTTAAAAATAGAAAAAGAAAACAGAAACAAGAAAAAAAAAATAACAGATCCAGAGACAGAGAAGTATCTATCAGACTACCAAACCTCAGAGAGAAGGTAGGGGAGGGCGGGGTAAGCGGTAGAGATCAATCAAAGCACCTGTATACATGCATATAAACCTAACCAATGGACACAAACATGAGGGGGTGAGGGCATGAGTGGGGAGGTGGGGGATGGGGCAATGGCGGGATAAGGACCCATATATAATACCTTAATCAATAAAGAAAAAATATCCAAAAATACCCTTGTCCAGAATATCTATATAGGTGGTAGAGTTTGCACATCATCTTTCACTAATAATTCTCCAAAATTAGTAGTAGTTAATAACCTGTGACTTTAATCATGCAAACCTGTCTATCCCATTCCATGCTTCTTATTTTTAACAGCTTGCTATCACAAATATGAAAATTTTCTCTAAATGTTTAATATAATTGGATGACCTACCCCCATGTTTTTTTTTCTTCTTTGTTCAATATATCTCATTCATTTGACACACTTGACTTCTATTTATATCTCTCCAGGCATTATATCTCATACTCAATATTTTGGCATTTCACAGTATCATTCTATAATTTATTGAATTTAGAGAAGCATCACAGCTCCTTAAGGATTTAAAACATGTACACATGTGATGTTGGCCTTCATAATGAAAGTGAGAATGAAGCTCTGGCTGATGGTAGTATATCACCAAATATTCTAGGAATCCATCTGGATAAAACACCTGGATGGAAAATGCTATTTTAGAGTCATATATATAAATTGTATTTTACAGTCATTTTTAAGAAGAGGTCAAGCAAAATGGCATCAACTACAGCAAGAGTGTAATTAAATAAAACATGAGTATTTTAGGAATATGCGCTCACTTTTAAATTCAACAATTACATTCTCTAATTTTTCTTTGGAGTTCAGACTGTTAGCTTCTAGCATTAGGTTGGTTAATGCATGGGAATTTCCAAGTACTGACAGGCTCTGATATAATTTTCGGAACCTGACTAATGCATCTAAGAAATGGCTTCTCTTTTTTGCAGTGAACTTCTTTGAACTGCCCCATGAGAATACTAATGCTGTGGCAGAGTGAACTGTGTGTGGTCACTGAGGATTGATATTTCTCATTGTTCAACATCGGAGTTATAGAGGAAGGAATATTAACACTTTATTGGTTCAAGGCAGGAAATTTCCACTTAAGTTATCCAACAGGACTTCTAGTATAATATAGATGCAGTGCTGTTTTCCCACCCAGACTTTTGTCAAATCCTCATTTTTGTACCTACTAGCTGTGTGACTGTGGCATAGCATTAACCTCTCTGGGCCCCAGTAATTTCATTTGTAAATTGGGATTAATTATCCATCCTTTGCAAGATTGCTGAATTAAATGAACAGGAGTAGCACATCATCCAAGAGTTTTTTTTTTAAATATCTGTTCATTGCCTTATGCAGTAATTAGGCTTATCTTTCAACACCAAATTCTGCTGAGCTCAAAGATATCTTCAAAAACCAGCTGCTCCTCTTATCACCCAAATAGCAGATTGGAATAACAATAATTCACTGAGCTCTTATGCACAACTCTCTACCTGCTTTATCTCAGTTCTCATAATGATGATTTGGGCCAAGGAGTGTTATCAGCCTGTTTTTATAGATGAGGAGCCTGATTCATTAAGAGATCAAATAATTTGCCAAATGCCATAGCTAGCCAATGGAGAACTGGGATTGTAATGTAGGAAGCTTTAATCCCTTGCCTTCTCTCTTCATCACCATAATAGGAACAGAGGCCTCTGAGGTGGAAAGTGCTTATAGCTGTCCATAGAACAGCACTATCTCTGCAAGATGTTAATAAGCGTCAGGATGGGAGCTGTGAAAGATTGCACGGGGGTAACATTGCGTGCTGAATATACATTGGAGGTCATTGATTGTAAAAAGCTAATCAGATTGATAGATTTAGACTTTTGTTGTTTGTTTTTGTTTGTTTGTTTGCTGTTGTTGTTTCCCATTATTCTTATTGCCACCTCTGAGCTTTTAATTATTTTTATAGAACAGCTCATGAAGCCAGGGTCCATTTCATCCTGCACCCCCAGCCACACAGACACACACACACACACACCGTCACTCACACACCCATATACACACAGTCATTTTGGAACGTGCTAATCCATGTGATAATCAACTGGAATTCCTGTGTGACAATAATCCTGTTCATCAATCCTAGAAACCCTGGTACCATCACCCACCTTTTTTTCTTGTTAGTATGCAGGACAGAGCAATTCATATTAAGAAGTGCTTGATTCTGCCCATGCCTGTGGTGTTGTAAAATCAGATAACTTTGAAATGAAATAAATAGGCTCATTAAGACCAACATAATTTGAGTCCAACAAACCAAAATATAAATATGTCTAATCTTGTGAAATCAACAATTTGCTAATGTTACAAAACAACTCCCTCAGGAAGTGGTTTATATTAGACAGTTAAGGCACTGTTGCTTTCTATTAGCATAGTAGTTTAGTGTTTTGGAGTCTTCGTTGAGCTCCTTAAAACACTTGTAGTCAAATGAGTACTTGGTGATTTTGCTTTTGTTCTATAATCTTAGATAATTTCCACCAACTTTCGTTATTTTTTTCCAACAGTGTTTCTTATTATTATGGTATAAAGAGAACTTTCTACTAATGTTGCCAGTCGATTTAATAATCGTAGAAATAAGAATATTGCACTGAAAGAACGTGTTTTTCCAGTTGTGAAAGCCTTACAGGCACTATAAATCTTTTCAATTGTTTGTGAAAGGCGTTAAATAAGTTCTGGGCTCAGCTCTGAAATTATATGCAGATTCTGACACTGCACCACTTTCTGCTACGAGTGCTGTGCTCACTACTACACCTCGGTCCCACCCGCACCATCTCGGGCAGAGGAGTATAATACCTCCTAATTGGTCTCTGCTCCAGCTCTTCCCTCCTGATATCAGTTATAGAGGCTTTAATAGAAAGAAAATTAAATAACATTCTTCCTCTACTCAAATTCCTCCCTATTTCCTATTACATTTAAAATATAAACTCCTTACTATGGCTTTTGAGGCCCTAAAAAATACCCGGGCCTGATTTCCCTAGACCATTTGCTAATGCTTCCTTTTACTAACAGTGAATGCCGCAGCCATCCTAACATCTTTTGTTCCTTGTTCATAATAATCTTTCCCTTATCCCAAAACCCTGTTAGAGATTTCATACGAGCTTCATTTTGTGTCTCCTAATCTCGATTTATTTTTACTCATAATACTTCAGTATTATCTGAGATTATGCAATTTATTTTTCTCACTCTGTTTCCAGGGGACAGAGACTTTGCCTGTAGCCTAGAATCAACAGTACCTGACACCATGGCCTGTGTGGTTATATGGTTAGCGTATCAACCCTTTGGAGCAACACCTGCTTAGGAATCTTGAATTCTTACTAATATCTATATTTGTATAAAATATCTTTTGATATTGAATTCTTACAAATATCTTTACCTTCAGGTTGAAGAGAGGTGGTGTCCAATAAAATTTTCATAATTCTAATTTTATTTTTAAAAAGTTTAAGTGTATTAAGTAGCACAAATGCATTTAATTCTCATGAAAGCTACTTTAGTGTTGGTATTAATCCACTAACAGGTGAGGTCTCATGTTATTATTTCTTTTTTTTACTTATTAAATGGATGGGTCATATGAAAATTGTCTGAGCCTTGGGAAAATTTTGGGGGGTGGGGGAAGAAAGATTAGTCCATGTAAAGAGAGAAAAAAGGAAAAAGGATAAAAAATGGATTTAATTGTCTTTGTCTCTTTGCCTAGGAAAAGATAAAGATTACCTGGATGAATCAGAACATGCTAATTATGACCGATCTCGGCTAATTAAAGATTTTGTTCCCAAAGATGATTCTGAATCCAAGAAAAGATTGTCTAAGGTAAGGGAAATTAAACTGTTAATAAAGCCATTTGAAGATCGTAACATCTAAAAACTTTTAATTTTTTTCAATAGTAATCTATACTGTGCTGATAAGTGTAAGAAAGAAAAAAGTCTAATGCACATATCTAAGGACTCAAAATGAAAAATAATATGTAGACATATTATCCAAAACAATTTTATCAAATAATCTTAAATATAAAATTATTCCGTAATATCTTCTTTAGGGGGTTAGTCCATCCCTTTTTCCCCATGTTTTTTGAAAGGCAGTATAGTTTTAATGAATATGTGAGTTATGGTGTCAAATGGACCAAGATTTGAATTCCACTTCCACTACTTACTGTGTTAACTTGAGAAGGTTAAACTCAAATAGCCTTTTTTCTCTGTCTGTAAAATCAGAATCATGTCTGCTTTGATGACCATGTGAGATAATCATATGCAAGTATCTGGAGCATAGTAAAAGCTATCTGTATTGTTGGTTTGTATAAACTCTCTGAAGCTTCGATCGTTAACAAATGGGTAACTGGGTAGAGTTCCGTTTTAAACCCCCGGCTCCAGCAGTCGCACCATCCCTCAAAAATGACTCTTCAAAGCTTTCGAGTGTGGTTGTTCACCACCCTTCGATGGGTTCCAAGACAAATCCCGACTCAGTCCAAGTCTATTTTTTTCTTGTTGTTGTTGTGGGGGTTTTTTTGTTTGTTTGTTTTACTGATTAACATATAAGTGCTTTTGTAAAAGAAATTCTCAGTTTAACACAAGGAATCATAGCGTTCATTGTCACTGCATGGCTAATAATCATGGCTGTGAATACATCTTTCTCTGTGTTGTTTGCTTTGGTTTGGCTTGGATTAATTTTGCAAATCCCTTTTAAGTCACCACTAAGACATTAGTAAAGAAATATGGCACAATTTAAATATTATTATTACAAAAGAAACCAAAGCTCTAATAATTGCATCCTTGCGCCGAATTCCTTCAATCCTATTTGGTTTTGTTTAAAGGGGTCATTATGTTGTACCAGTATTTCTTAGATTATTCAAAAGCCAGGGGTTGCTCCCCTTGAGTTTACTTCATCTGTCTCTGTGCCTGATTAACACAATAGGTAAAGCATTGTTCCAAGTAGTTTGACAGGAGGAATTACAAGAAAAATGGAATAAAAACACATGTTGTTTCTTAAGATACCTATATCCTCAACAGAAAGACAAATACAGCAGACTTCAAAGAATTAGAAAATGAACTAAGATTTCTCCATTTCTCTTCTGCTCAACAGTAGTCATTTCCCAAATCTCACTGACGAAACTTGAACTTCAGAATATAAAATTAAGAAGAAATAGTGAAACCTGCATGCATATTTTAGTTTTGACATTAAAATAAGAGATGGTGTGTGATGATGGTAATAGGACACAGTTGTTCAATTAAAGAAGTTGTAGTCTAATGTCTTACTGAGACTATCTAGTTGCATAATCTGCTATTGTACTTCTAGAACTGTATCTGACTAGTTTCTGGGCATTATGACATTACATCTGTTTGAGAATTTGGTCTGTCAACCATTGTGTAAACATTTCCTGAATGATTTTGAGTTAACGCGGTGATTTTTTTTTGTCATCTACCTACTGCTTATGATAATTTAGTAAATTAAGTATATTGGTAAAGCATTATACCAATTAATCTTAAGAACAATGAATTGTATCTTTAGAATATTTTGCTTCATGTCATGAACTTTTAGCATGTGTTATTTATTTATACTTACATTCTTTAATATCTTAGAAAAAACATTTTTAATATTGAAATCTAATATGTGAAGTGATATTGATAAAGTAATAGGACAAATTTATTTATTTATTTATTTATTTGGAAGCTACTATAAGCAAAGCTTAGTACTGTAGGACAGAGAATTATGGCAAACACAGACAGGTTTTGCTGGCCAGGTGCTTAGATGCAATTCAGAATGTATACATATAAATGGAGAAAGCTAGGAGTCTGGAAGTTAGAGATGACACTAAATCTGGGATAAATCAAGATTTAGCTAGCCTGAAACTTTATAAAACAAGCCATATTTCAATATTTCAGAGGCATTGTGATAGACAAAAATTGACCATAAAGCCCTGAACTATATTTTTAAAAAATCAAGAGCATGAAGAACTGAAAACCATTTAAACAAAATCTGAAGGAAAAAACAGCAACTAGAAAGAAAACAGCTAGAAAAAAAAATCAGAGAAAATTCAAATGAGAAAGTGAGCTTTGGAATTGGAATTGGGTATTTGAAGATTCACAGAAAGCAAGTTGATTACTAGAAATCAGTGCAAATACATCTTCCATTCAGTTCACTGTTGTATATGGAATATCTGTTTCCATATCTAATATTCATCTATAATTTAACCATTTATCAAGACTCAAAATCTGTATGAAATGATTTAATAGTGCCAGTTAAGTTGATTTTTATACCCTGCATCCTATATCATTTCAACATATAATATATTTTTAAAAAAAGACATGAATTTTCTAGTTAAGCTTAAAAGAAAGGTTGAAAGACAAATGCCATTGTTTTTTAGTAAGGGAGAGTATTTATCATATAAATAAATAAAGACAATTAGAAGAGTAAGCTGGCCACACTTCATTTTTTTTGCTGTATCCACTCTATTTTCAATGAGACTTTGTAGCAACTCCCATCAAAACTTTATACTCTAAGTACTTTGCATTCCCAGTCTTTTCTTGGGATTCTGCCTCCACCATGTGAATAAGTTAGAGGCAGTCTGAAGGAGGATGAGACCATGTTGACCAGCACCTAGTGAGCTCAGCTGCCCAACTCAGGCAGAGATGTGAGAAAAATCAGTGGCAGTGGCCGGCATGGCTCAGTGGTTGAGCATTGATCTATGAACCAGGAGGTCAAAGTTTGATTCCCAGTCAGGGCACATGCCCAAGTGCAGGCTCGATCCCCAGTGTGGGGTGTGCAGGAGGCAACTGATCAATGATTCTCTCCCATCATTGATGTTTCTCTTTCTCTTTCCCTCTCTGAAATCATATATATATATATATATATATATATATATATATATATATATCCTATATCATTTCACTGAATATATATATATATACATTCAGTGACAAAAACCAGAAAACACAGACTCATGAAAAAGTCCAGAACTACCTACCCAACTTAACCCTGTCTACCCACAGAATCATGAGCGAAATAAAAAGAGGTTTTTAATGGTTTGTTCCTCAGCAATAGCAAATGGAAACAATCATAAATGGTAAAAAGTAGCACCCTTGCTGGTACAAATGATTGCTAAGAAAAAGTGAATTATTTATCAGTTACTAGGAATATTTGCGAAATTGTTCCTGAGTTTTTCATAGCAAACTCATACTATCCATTAAACTTAAATTGCATAGTATCTAGGCAATCTATCTAAAACTTTCTGAAATTATCTTTTTAAAAAACTATATTTGCAAAAGTGCTTTCTTTGTGATAACATTAAATCAGGGCAAAATCCCAAGATTACTTTTAATTGAATTATCTTTGCATAATTAGCAACAATCACAAACACCCAATGAAAATCGTAAACTAATTTTTTAAAGGCAAATTTATTTCCTTTGAACATTTTGACAAACATGTTCTGTCACACTTGTGTGGATAAGAATTCCAGGAAACAAATTTGTAATGTAAGAAAAGAGATTATTTTATAAATTCATAGACTGAAGTACCTGGACTGTCTGCAAGCAAAGTTTGTAAGTGGAGAGGGATTGTCTTTAACATAGGTTAGGTAAATATTGCCTGTCTCTGCCATATTCACATAGAGAGCACTGTGAATAGCACTTGAAGATAAGGTCCCATAGCCAACTGGATTATTCTCAGAAGCAAAATCCTCCTCTGTCAAAGAGCCATGCCCTATACCAACTGAGACCTCCCAAAGTGGACAGTGTACAAGGAATAGCTACAGTTAATCTGGGTTAGAAAAAATGAACTTCTGAAGCAGAATCCATGATTTCCGTTGTAGCCATTAATGAAGAGTTTGCTGCTGCAACTCTTTATTGGAATGTCAAAAATAACTACAGATGTTGCCAATGAGTCTGGGAATATGACTCTATATTCCAAATGATAGTCATGTATCCTCTTACAGAATGTTGGATATCAAATTAGACAGAAAAAAAGGTAATGGACTAGGAAAATACTGGCATGAATATTTTAGCAGTTCATTAAATTTCAATCACAAAGCCATTCAATTTAACTGCATCAAATTAGCTGTCTTTGGCAGATGATGTTCAACTTTAACTCAGTTGATAAGAGGAATAACTCATGGTAAGACTGGAAACAGTGATCATTGGGTGGAGAAGGTGAGAAGGAGATGGCCTCCGGGGTATTTTATAACGTGCCTCTCAAGTGGGCTATTTTAAATGACTTTTATAAGTCAGCAATAAAATTAATCATGAAAAGCTTGATAAATTTGACTATTTAGATACTAATCAGTATCAAAATTACAGTAATATTTAAAAGTAAGATATAAACTTAACATGTGGAAATAAGCTGACATACTGGAATACAGATGTATATAATGATGGTTAATATTCTTAATCTGCAAAGATATCATAATAATATAATTAATAAATGTAAGAGTAAAAAGTATTGAAAAACAATATAAATTTAACATGTAAAATGATTATTAATACTAATAATTAAAGAAATACAAATGTAAGTAATATTTTTAAAACAAAATTAGAAAATATTTTAAAACAAAATAAAATCCAAAATTGATACTATAAACTTTCAGTGTTAGTTGTTACTGGTAGATGTATATATTGATCCAAATAGTCTGGAAAACATTTTGACAGTAAGCATTAAAATTCTTAAAATAATCTTACTCTTTGACCCACAATAGGAATTTAACCAGGGAATATAATTAAATGTTAGCTCAAATAATTATGTTTAAGGATGTTCTCACACTGTAATTTGTGAGGAATGGAAAGGAATAATGCACTTAAATATTCAATAATAAAATATGAAGTTAAAAATAGAAATGCGCCCTGACCGGTTTGGCTCAGTGGATAGAGTGTCGGCCTGCAGACTGAAGGGTCCTGAGTTCGATTCCAGTCAAGGGCATGTACCTTGGTTGTGGGCACATCTCCAATGTGGGGGGTGTGCAGGAAGCAGCTGATCGATGTTTCTCTCTCATTGATGTTTCTAACTCTCTATCTCTCTCCCTTCCTCTCTCTAAAAAAAAAAAAAATCAATAAAATATATTTTTTAAAAAATAGAAATGCCCTCAAATCAGTCAATTGTAAAAAGACCTTCCCTCCCCTCCCCCTAATCCCAGTATGGTTACATAAGAAGGTGGTTACAAAAAACAATATATGAACAATACCAATCTTTATATATAAAAACCTAAGTGACCATCTGACCATTTGACCATCAAACTGGTAGCTATGATGCTCAATGACCACCAGGTGGCAGAAACTCAACAAGGGGTCTGCTGAGCTGGGATGACTTGGCAACTGTAGTTCTCAGGTGATGCACCCAGAACCAGAGAGGAGGGAGCCTGATTCTGAGGTGCGTCACCCAAGAACTGCCCTCTTGCGATCCCGGACCCCTCGAGGGATGTCGGAGAGCCAGTTTCAGCCCAATCCCCCGCAGGCCAGGCTGAGGGACTCCACCAGTGCACAAATCCATGCACTGAACGTCTAGTTATATAACAGTGTCTAGATCATTTTTATTGAGAAAATGCTTACACTTATTTTTTTAAATATAAATTTATTGATTTCAGCAAGGAAGAGAGAGGGAGAGAGAGATAGAAACATCAATATTGAGAGAGAATCATTGATTCTCTCCTGCACACACCCTACTAAGAATCAAGCCCACAACGAAGGCATGAGCCCTTGATCAGACTTGAACTCAGTATCCTTCAGTCTGCAGGCTGATGTTCTATATACTGAGCCAAAACAGCTAGGGAGAAAATGCTTAGAATTATGTACAACAAATCTCATAGTGTTTTATCACTAGATGGAAAAATTCAAATGACATAAGTTTATTTCATGTATTCTTAATTTTAGGCCACATATATTATCATATTATCATTTCTATTTTTATATTTTACATGACTAGTAAATGACTGAGTTAATATTTAAACTAAGATGATTCTGTTTCCCAAAAGTGTTTTTCTACTTTGCTACACTGGCAAGATAAGAGCAATTCAGGACTTTACCTCCTTACTCTGGTAACCATTATAGGTAGAATTTCAGTTAGTCCTCCTAATATATATTGATCACCTACACACTAGAGGGTATGGTAAGCACTCTGTATGCCACATCTCATGTAACTGTCATAATAACTCAATGAGAGCAGATAGTAGAGGTCTCATTTTACCAATGAAGGAAACAAGTTTAAGGTGGCAAATTTTGAGGCCAGTTTCTGAGCTAGGTAGGAACAGAGCTGGCTTGTATCACGTCTCTCCGACTCCAGAACCCTCTGCTTCTCTGACTCCAGTTCAATAGTTAACTGTAAGAACTAACCACTCTCATGTGTTAATCATACCTTCTTAGTGCCCTACAACCTTGCTCTGAAGTAGGCAGCTCTGCTTGCTAATAATTGTGTGGCTAACTCACCGTATTCTGGGAATGGGTTGACCTGTTTGTAATTCACCTTTGTATCAATAAACAAATAAAAGTAGACCAGGAATCTGTTACAATTTAATACTAAACCTCAGCAAAAAGAGTGAACAGGGAAAAGGTGTATATTCCTTGGGATTACATAATAATCACCACACTAAATATTTTCAACTGCATCTGCTGCGCAATATGGGAACTCTCCTTGTCAATCAGAAGAAAAAAATGAAAAAAACACACAAAAACAGTCCACCTACGTCTTTCACAAAAGCCCCCACAGCTGCCAACAGTTATGTCTAGAGCAGAACACTAGGCTACCAAAACATTTGAATTATTAGAGTAGATTTAGGTGAGGGATGAATATTCTGGGACAGATCTTTCATTCCTCCAAAACTATAGAGGAAAAATGTACCTGTCTGCTTAGGGCAGTCTCATTTCATAACAAATACAGGAAACAAACAAGATGCCATACATGTTTTCTCTCTCCCAAAACTAATATCTTGGTAATTAGACACACAGCAGGCTCCCCCGAACACCAATTTATGGGTTTTCCCCTTGAGTGCTTAAGAGCTCATTTTGGGAAATCTATCTCCTAAGCCCCCCTGGAGGACTTTTACTCTAAAATGAGAGCTACAATAACTTCCCTGCAGAAATTTTATACATGTTTATGGCATGTGAAAGTAAATTCAATATATCAGTGTGTGAGCATACCAATTAAATTGTACAGATAATTGTTCTAGTTGATATGTATACATTCGATCAATGATAGGTTCACATTAAACTAATTCTCTAACTGCTTAGATGTGAAAGCAGCTAGAGAAGTCAGATCATTTGAAGACATTTAAAGTCAAAGCTAAATCATTAACCGGCCATCTCCAGGTTATGGAAGTAACCCAGTAACCAGAGCCTTCAGGTTATGCATATATCATAAGGATCACAGGATTGAGAGTTGGAGCATCTTCTATATATATAAAAGGCTAATATTCTAAGTGTCCAATGATCTGGCTGATCGCTATGGCATGCAATGACCACCAGAACTAGAAAAAGTATAAGTAGGGAAAGTTTCTTCCATGTTGGGGGGCCCAGAATTTGAAAGACACATTTTTCTCTAGGCCTGCACATAATTATAATAAAATGTAAGTTCCCTTTCTCTAAGCATTGCTTGCTTTTTCTCCAGTCTTCTGTAACAATTTCACACTAACCAAATGTCTGAAGCATTTCCTCATGCCTCATCACATTTGATCCTCACAGAAGTCCTGGAATAGGTAGATAGGAGACTCAGTGGAGTCCTATTTTTCTTTCATTAGCCAGAAAATGGAGATTTAGAAAGCTTAGAAACTCGACCCGACTGAAAAGAAGTAAGAAATGGTAGACCTTGAAAATGACTTTAGGTTTTCTCACTGTGCAGAATATAGTCAAACACTCTGCAGTTAAATATTTTACCCTTTGTTCTCCCTGCATGATCTATAATAATCTGCTTTGTGTTGATATTTACTTCTGTGTTGCTGACAATTACCTGAAAATGAAGTTGGGTGCCTCACTTGGATGGAAAAGGTTTAGCTGAATCAGAAAGCTGGTCTAATTAAGCTCTCTCTATAAAACGTTAACTTGTGCATGCATGGTACATATAAAGCTCACCCTGGCACCAGTTGCACACGTGTGTTTCTATCTGTCATTGTTGATCATAAATTTGGTTGGCCCTTCTATTATAGAGAAAGGGTGAATAGCAATATTAAAATATTTCTTCTGCCAAAACTGGTTTGGTTCAGTGGATAGAGCATTGGCCTGTGAACTGAAGGGTCCCAGGTTGGATTCCGGTCAAGGACAAGTGCCTTGGTTACAAGCACATCCCCAGTAGGGGGTGTGCTGGAGGCAGCTGATTGATGTTTCTTTCTCATCAATGTTTCTAACTCTCTATCCCTCTCCCTTCTTCTCTGTAAAAAATCAATAACATATATAAAAAAGAAATTCAATACCAAATGACTGAATTAAAAAAATATTCTAATTAATTTCCTTTCAATGTTCATGAATTCATGCACTGGGCCAGCCTGTAGTTAATAATAATGATATTATTAAATAGTTACAACAGGTAACATTTATTAAGGACCTTTCAGAGATTTTATTGATGACCTATATTATTTTAGCCTCACAGCAACTCAAACAAGCTATGGTTGATCTGTACCCTCATTTTGTAGATGAGGAAAAGAGGCTTATCATGGCAAAGTGACCTCCCTGGTATCATACAATTAGGTAAGCAGTACCAGGAATTATATAGAAGCCACTGCAGTGTTAGGCACTGTGCCGTGCACTGTGCACTGTGCAATGCTGTATATAATAGAGGGATGCACAAGGGCTATAGAAACGACAAGTATTTCAGGTAGTTAGAGAACATGCCTGCATTGCTGAGGAATGATCATGTACATTAGAAACAATTGTGCTTTCCTTGATGTGTTATGCTAAAGAGCAAATATAATAAAATTGAGACTCCTGCATTCAGATCCTGATCAACTATAAAATACCCCTTCCCTGCTGTTTGTGTGCTGTCCATGTCCTTTTCCTCCCCTCACCTTGCCAGGCAGACTTCTTAGTCTCACCAAAGGAGTCCATTAAACTATGAATATTTTACCCAGCCAGTGTGGTTCAGTGGTTGAGCATCAATCTAGGAAGGAGGAGGTCACAGTTTGATTTCCTGTCAGGGCATATGCCCAGATTGCAGGCTCAATCCATAGTAGGAGGTGTGCAGGAGGCAGCCAATCAATGATTCTCTCTCTCCCTTCCTCTCTGAAATCAATAAAAATATATTTTAAAAAATGAGTATTTTGAGCAGCTATCACTAATCTCAAAGGAAAATACTGGCAACAAAAACAAAGTACTCTTGCCTGGCTAGTGCAGCTCAGTTGGTTGAGCATTGTCCCTTGCACCAAGAGATCACTGGTGTGCTTTCTGGTCAGGGCACATGCCTGGTTGTGGGCTCAATCCCAACTAGGGGACATGCAGGACGCAGCTGATTGATGTTTCTCTCTCACTGATGTTTCTATCTCTCTCTCCCTCTCCCTTCTTCTCTCTCTAAAATCAATAAAAATATATTTTAAAAAATAAAAATTAAGCACTTATTCATTAAATAATTTCTTATGCTTGTGGAATTAAAAAAAAAAATGTTGCTGTTGAGTTCTTTGCAAGATACCAGTCAAAATTCCAGATGAGGATCCCTGTCGTGGAAACCTATATGGTTTTATTAATCCCTCGATGCTGCAGGCAATTTAAAAACAGGAATTATAGTAATGGATCATTTATTGAAAAGTTTGGGAGTGCTGTGTGAAGTTATATTTTGCTATTTTGTGAGCTTACTGGAAAACTCAGTATTTAAGTCTGGTGATTAACTCAAGGCCTTATCCATTAAGTGTCTTGTCAGTGCCAATTCCAGGTTGCCCTGTGGAGGCTTTCTTGACAGAAATAAGTGTAAGTCTCCATTGCATCTCATCAAATTCATGTTAACCATGATGGGGGAGGAGGGGAGAGTTCAATTTCATTTATTTGTTTATTCATTTTTACATAACGGTTACCCACTCACTTTCAGATTACAGTCACTTCTTTATATTGAGACCAGAGCCAATATAATGCAATGCCAAGTTTAACAGATGCAGGATTTTTCAGAAATTACAAAGGCTTGTATTGTATTTTTCTCTAACAAACAAGAAAATGAGATCATTTCCATGAAAAGCTGAAACATACCTAAGAATTCCTACTGAACCCCACTCAGCTATCATAAAGCAACACCTGGCTCAACAATAAAAAAGTCTTGTCTGTCAGGCCACTATTATTCAGACTGAAGCATACCTCCTACCTTCTATATTAATCTGCACAGCTCATTCAAATAACATAAGAAAGTGCAATAAATTATTAAAAACTGACAATAAAATTATCAAAATGTCTCTGACAGTTGTATGGCTAAATGTCACCTGAGTGAGTCATCTGTAGACACTAATAACCAATGACATGTGAAGGCAGCCCCCCTGTGACACCCCGTTGCCAACCCTCTTAAAATAAGGTAATGAAAAACAATACTGATATTCTCCTAGAGAGATGAGTTGTCTTTAAAAAATTCATTATTCAGACTCAGGAGTTTAAAGAGTTGTCTAAAAACCCTCCAGTCACAAGCTTTGTGCATCGTTCAATATGTAACACTCCAGCTGAGGAAAAGGCGGGTGTGGAAGAGAGAACTTTCTGTTGTCATGCTGAACAGTGCTTTAGAGGAGACTGTCACTTGAGACTGTTGTCAGCAATGAAGGATTCCCAATGCAGCTGAGCCCAGGATTCTGACGCTGGTACGTTTCAAGTACATCAGTCTGGGAATGCTACATTACTTCTCTGTTTTCTTAAAAATACGTAGAGAAGCCATTTAAGAATAATTGATAGTGATTACAGAAGTGGTGATGAGTGTATATTATTTCAAATATTAGAAATGTATCTTTAAAAATAAGAACTATATGATCTATATTTTTAAGCATCAGTTTGTCTTGCATGGAAAACAAATGCTGCCTATCTAGTTTTGCCTGTTTTTTAAATTCATTTGAATATTAGTTTCATTGAAATAGTTATTCACAAATTCTACTGTAAAATTAGTTCTTGATTCAAATATATATGTAATGGAATTGCTTGTGAAAATACTTATTTTTGAAATGTTCTTAAGAAATTATTTTATGCAAGATGTTTTAGTAAATAATTTCAGTCAAAGTATAAAAAGCGAAAAAAAAGTCTGAACTTAAAGTATATCTCATATCATTAAATGCTAAAATAAACAAGTAATGCAACTATGAAATTAATTCACTTAAGCCAGGGAACAAAAGGTTTTCAACATGCCATTTTTGTTTTCTCATGGTTTTAAAGGTGATAAGAAAATTAACTTTGTCCCATTCTGAAAACTTTATTTTTATTTCTTTGTTTGCAACTGTCAACTGCTTCTCTTTGGGAATGAGAGGTTTACTTTCTAATCATGTATTCAAAGTTAGATATGGGTAATCACTGTTTTGGAAATATGTCCTTTTTTAAAAAAATAAGTATTTAAAATATTTCTTATATATTAAAACAGAAAAATCAGTGAGCAGGGAAGATATACTCACATTTATTCTCTATAAGTTACTTCCACTAAGAGGATTTGTAAAGCTCATATATCTTTGAAAAATGTTTATTTCAGTGAGAACCCAACTGGAAACCAGTGTATGTCCCACCATAGACGATTCTATTTAGAAAGACTTGGCTTTAGTTTTCATCAGGCAAACCAGAAAACCTTTGCATTGGAGCAAATAAAAATGATAGTAGAGAGAACAATGTAAGTTTAAAGTACAGTACTTAATACAATGCTTGTCACATTACAGAAATTCAATCAATATATTTCCTCTCTTTTTAGTTCCCATTTAATGTTTTAAGAGAATTTCTATTCTTGCATGCATATATGTTTCAGTAGATGGTATCCATAGTCACACTTGATCCAGTTGTGTAGGTCAGGTAACTCAGGTGTTTTGGATCCAGTCTGAAGTCTTCAATGAATTTTCCGTCTTCTTTGTAATCCCGTTGATAGTGTTGCCCACCGAATTATCTCTTTTCATGGGATATTCCAAATGTGCAAAATGCATGATTCCCCATAAATAAAAGAGCTAAAATAACTTTGAGAAAAATTCACATCAATGACAAAGTGTCTGATAAGTCACCCCAATCCATTCAGTGTTTGAACCTTCCTGAGAGAAAAATACAATTTTTCATAGTTCCACCTGATTTTAGCTGAATTAATACCCAGCCATCAGTATGAAAGTAACTTTACATTTGGGACTCTCTTCAGAGAAAATATGCGCTGCAAAATTATACTGAATGTTTATAAGAAATATGTACATTTTAGAATGTTAAAAGCAAACTTAAAAACAGAACTATCACTAATGAGATTAAAATAGTTTAAAAATTATTTTTGAATAAACTTTTTGTCATTAAATGGTAGATTAATTTCAGTGATATTTAAGTCTCAAATCTCACACTCTAAGAAATTTTTGCTGTGGTGACTTTTAAAATAGGTATGGTTTGGTTTCAAACAGATACTTTACAACAGTGGTTATCAACTGTGAATGTCAGAATCATCTGTAGGGCTTATTTCATTTAGCAAATACTCTCCAGGTCCATCTCTAACAAATTTTCAGATGATGTTTATGCTTGATACTGCTGGTGCTGGTACCACGTTTGAGATTCACTGCCTTAAAAATCCCTCTTAATGTCTCCATTGTACTATGCATTTTGAGAGACGCCCATGTGACAAAATCTGTACTTGATCTTGATATGTATTGATGAATAAAACAGGCCAAGTCCCTACTCTTGCACTGCGCATAGTCCAGTGGAGAAGGCATAAAATAAATAAATAAACCAACACATAAATCTTTTATTTGCCAATTGTCAATAAATGTGTGATTAAGTAGTGGAAGAGGAGGCTAGTCAGGGTGATCAAGGTAACAGCCTCTGAAAAATGAGATGTCAGCCGAGGGAAGAGTAGGAGAAAGAGAAATTCCAGTCATGGCATTTGTCCTCTGAGAGCCCTGGGGTGGAAGGAGCTTGGTGTATTTGAGAAACTGATGTGTGGCCTGTGTGGCAGGAACACAGAGACTCACCACCAGGATGGCCGAAATGAGCGGAGAGGGAGAGGTAAGCAAGCACGGTGTTGCAGGGGGACTATGATGGGGCATTTGCATTTTATTCTAATTTTAAAGGATTTTGAATAGGTTTTTGTTTTTATAAGATCACCCTGTACATGAGAGGGCAGGACCAGTGGTAGAAGATGGATGGCTTTGCAGCAGTTCAGCTGAAAAAATGATGATGGTTTAACCAGGAATAGTGCGGTTGAGTTGGATACATCAGTTTCCAACATCAAAATGTGGAAATCACTTGGCTATCTAACCACAGAGGTAGAAGTTATTTAAAAATAACAGTGGGGTTGATTAAAATGATATGGGAACATGGTATGTCACGGAAGTGGGAAAATAAAGAAAATAGCAATTATAATTGTGTGTGTACGTGTGTGAGAGAGAAGGGGGGGCAATTATAGTGGTAGTTTTATAGGTGATTTTTATTCCCTTTTCTATGCAACTAGAGAACCAGTTCACAAAAATTCGTGCAGTCCCTCAGCCTGGCCTGCCCCCTCTCACAGTCTGGGCCCTCAGGTGATATCCTACTGACTGGGGGCAACCAGCCAATTATGGGAAGGTGCCCACCCCATCACTCTGCTGCTGCTGCCGCTGCTGCCAGCCACCATGACTGCCAGCCCCGGCTCCAGCCCAGTGGTGGGTGGGGGGCGATCTGGGGCCAGGCTACCTGGGGGAGGGGCTATGGGAGGTTGAGGCCCAGCAGATCACACCCTGTCCAGCCTCTGAAGAGGTGTGGTGCCTGGACCAGGCCCATGCCACTGCTTCTGTGGAAAGGGAAGCACTGGGACTGGGACCATGCAGCCCCTTCTCCTGCTGCCTCTGTGGAAGGGGCCGTGGCACTGGATAAGCCTGTGCAGCGACCTCTCCCACACCCACCACCTCTCCAGTGCCACCTGTGCAAAAGGGGCAGTGGTGGTGCTGCCTCCTCTCCCACGCTGCCCTGCCTCTTCTGTGCCCCTCGGCCCTCGCAGCCCCTGTGGCTTTGTCTGTATGGACATTCAGAAGAAGTCTGGTCTAATTAGCATATTTTCCTTTTATTATTACAGATAATAAAAATGTAGATTATTATAAAATTTCTAAATTGAAATATTTCATTGAAGTGACCTTGAGAAGACAGCCACAATTTGAATGTCATTCGCTTGTTTGTGAATTTGTGTGTGTGCGTGCGTGCATATGCATTTCACACACTATACAAAGTATAGTAGATGCAAAATAAATAAAAGATTTTTTCTGTCCTCAAAAAAGTTTGCAATTTATTGATGAGCATAAGCAATAGGGACATAAGAGCAATGGGTCTCAAATGTTAAAAATTATCTTAGTTATCTGACAACCCTTCCAGGTACCAGTTATTCCTATCACAACCAAAGCTAATAGATCTTGACTACACTTTCCCCTTTCCATGCCCCCTGCCTTTGCTTGTAGTGTTTCCTCTACTTACCAATGCTCACAACCCCCTCCTTCTATTCAGTTTTCAGAAATCACGTATCACCTTTTTAAAGACTATTTTTCAAGCAATTTTAGGATTATAATAAAATTAAGTAGGAGATACCAAGATTTTTCATATACCTCTTACCCTCACCATGCATACCTTCCCCCGTTATGAGTATCACTTACCAGAATAGTAATCAAGGATGAACTTACACCAAAAGTCTATAATTTATTTTAGAATTCATTCTTGGTGTTTTACATTCTGTGGGTTTGAAGAAATGTATAATAATATATACCAATCATTATAGTATCATGCAGAGAATTTTACTGTCCTGAAAATCCTTTATGCTCTGCTTATTTATCTCTTGACCCCTCCACCCCATTCAATAATCACTGATTTTCATATTTGTGTTCTTACTCTCTGTAGTTTTGCCTTTTCCAGAATGTCATACAATTGGAATTGTGAAGTATGTAGCCTTTCAGATTGGCTTCTCCCAATTAGTAATATGCGTTTAAAGTTTCTCCATGTCTTTACGGGGCCTAGGGACTCATTTATTTTTAGTGCTGAATAATATTCCATTGTCTGGAATGTACCACAGTTTATTCATTTGCATGCTGCTATAAATATATCGGTCAGGTTTTTGTATTGACATAACTGTTTTACTCCTTTGGGTAAATACCAAGAATCAAAATTGTTGATCATATGGTAAGAAAATATGTAATGTTTAAGATATCCTAAACTGTCTCACAAAATGGTGTGCCTTTATTTTTTCCCCACCAGTAATGTGTGAAAGTCTCTGCTGCTCCACATCCTCACCAGTGTTTGGTGATGTTAGAGTTCAAGATTTGGGACATTCTAATAAATATTGTTATTTTAATTTATATTTCCCTGATCACATATAGAGGAGCATCATTTCATATGTTTATTTGTCAAATGTATGTCTTCTTTGGTGAAGTGTTGGCTAAGGCCTTTAACCCAATTTTTAATCAGGTTGTTGTTTTGTTTTTTATATCTCAGTTTTAAGAGTTCTTTCTATATATTGAATAACAGTACTCTAGAAGATGTGTATTTTGCAAATATTCCCCCCAGTTTGTGGTTAGTTTCTAATTCTCTTGATATTGAGTAGGATTCACAGAGTAGGATTTTAATGAAGTTCTGCTCAGGAATTATTTTTTTGATGGAGCATGTCTTTAGTATTATATCTTAAAATGTATCACCATATCCAAGGTCATCTATGTTTTCTCCTATGTTATTTTATAGAAGATGGAGTTTTATAGTTTTACATTTTACATTTAGGTCTGTGATCCATTTTGTATTAATTTTTGTGAAATGTAAATTCTGCATCTAGATTTATTTTTTGCTTTTGGATTTCCAGTGGCATCATCATTTGTCAATGAGGATGTAAGTCTCTGGAGAAGACTTCTTTCTCCAGACAGTCAGTATATCTTTGCTTTCAAAACACCTGCACTCAACCCTCTGATGGCACAAATCACACAAAATTGTAATTACTTGTCCTCCTATCTTTCTTCCTGACTAAATGACTCTCTTAAAGGGTAATGGCCATGGATTATTTTTCTTTGTAATTACATTAGCACCTTGCACAAAGCCTGACTCATAATAGGGACTCATGATGAACTTGTTAAATGAGTAAACATAAAAAGGAATATTAGGGAAACATTACAGTTTTAGGTGGAATAGAGTTATGAGTGTGGCTTTCAAGAGGTAAGGCATTTAAGCTTTGTGTAAAAAGAAATAATTTTTGAGTAATTTTATCTCTAGGAATTTGTATCCATAAAACCAGAGAACTTAACACTGATGTACGAACAATGCTATTCATTGCATTGTTATGAATTACAGCAAAGAATAGTTCATCCAAACAAGCCTAAATATCCTTTAGTAGAAAGTAAATACATAATGACATAATCATAAAAAGAAAGGTGTTCCATGGTGGCTTAGTGGTTGGGTATCTTTGAACCAGGAAGTCACGATTCGATTCCCAGTCAGGGCATATCCCAGCTTTGGGCTCGAACCCCAGTGGGGCACGAGCATGAGGCAGCCAATCAATGATTTTCTCTCATCATTGATGATTCTATCTCTCCTTCTCTCTCCCTCCCTCTCTGAAATTAATGAAAATTTAAAAAGAAATAAAAAGGAATGTGTTCAGCTGTTTCAAAGTGTGATAAGGACATAGCTCACCTGCACCACTAATCCTCTAGTGGGCCACTGGCACAACAATAAATAAAGTATTGGAATATACAATTTCCAACCCTGGTTCTGGGATACCCTGACCCAGTGGGTCTACTCCACCTGAGCAGCTGAGACCATCAAACCTCAGACACTCCTCCCTAAAAAGCAAGTAAAGGTTTAGGGAAGCCCTGTATCATGTATCTTTGATCTCTTGTATTTACTGTACGTAAACAACATAAAAATAATTCCTCACTTTTACTTGGAACAGCCTTTGTTATCTGCCTAACTTAAATGAGACAACATAAAACTTTATGTATTAATGTAGAGATGTATAGTGAATTTCTTGTTATTTTTTTTAACCAGGAAAAGTTTCTTTGGGGTTCAAGTGGAACTGTCCATCTTTCCCTACCTGAAGATAGCCAATAGAACTCTCCATCTATAATGACAGATAATAGTTTTGGACAAGGTGTCTAAGCTGAATTCCACTCTGGGATGTTCTTCAGAACAATGGGAAAGGTATTCCTTCCCCAGATACAAGCAAAATGTTATTTTTAGAAGGAAGCAATGAGGCGAACAGAAAAACAAACAAAAACAGAATTAAGAGACAGAGATTTTAATAGCTGAGATAGTGAGAGGCCTGACAGCTGTATTTGAATAATTTCTAAAACCTGCTGTTCTAGAAGTTCTATTTTTGGACTTTTTAGAGGTAGGGAGCTGAATAATTTTTATTGTATGAACAGAAGAAGTCTTTGAGGGTTGGGGGAAGTTATGATTGACTTGCATTGGATTTCTATTATTTCGAGCTGAAGGAGTCCTGATTAATTCAGATACTTGTAGCATACAGGTAAATAACATATTTTATATCCATCTCTCTCTCTATATATATATCAAAGGCTAATATGCAAAGTGTCCCTGTGGAAGTTTGGGAGACCAGGAGTTCTATTGCTCGCTATGACATGTACTGACCACCAGGGTGCAGCGTGGAATGAAGGGAGGCCCCAGCCAGCAGCTAGAAGGCCCTGATTGGCCCTGATCGCCAGCCAGGCCTAGGTTCCCTACCCCTGCACAAATGTCATGCATTGGGCCTCTCTCTCTCTCTCTCTCTCTCTCTCTCTCTCTCTCTATATATATATATATATATACACACACATATGTATATATATGTATATATTTCCATGTGTATCTGCATTTTATACTGAATATATGCATATCCACATATATTTACATTTATATTTTAGGGAGAGAAGAAAATGAGAGAAAGAAAACTGAATTTGTAATAGCAATTATTTCTGAGATATTTTCTCTAGATATACTTGCACTCTTTATTTTGTATTGATTATGCATTATTGGGAAAACAAAAGCAGAGTTGGGAAAAGGGAAAAAGCGAGTTGAAAAATTGCCGTTTTTAAGAACAGAGGAAGGGTTTGGACAATTGGAGGAGCAGCATAAACAAGAGCACAGTCTGGACTACTAGTAGACCATGTATATGCAGCAGCCCAGGCACTTAGAAGCCAAATATAGATATTTTATATGTGTGTCTAGGAAAACTTTCTACTGAGAAATTATCTGACTTCAGATGTTTTTATATCTGTAAATAGGAAAATTTATATATGCACATGAAACTCCATTTGTATTTATTTCATGTATTTTCTAAAAATATGTTGCATCAATAAAGCAAATATTTAGAAAATTTATCAAAAAAATCACAAGTGGAATTAAGTGGTTAGAAGAGAATGTTTTTAGGATTCTGAAATAGGGCCTCTGGACTGACATTATCTAGAATTAAGTTTATGGGTTATTTTTGTGTGTGTGTGGGGGTTTTTTTTGTTTTTTTTGGGTTTTTTTTTTGGTGTTACTACATTGAAAAGCAGTGCTTTCAAAACTGTAAATGCTGCTTGCCAGAGTGCTCAAAATGTTTGTGTGTTTATACATGTACATTTTCATCTTAGTCCTTTTTTAAAAAAAAAATTTATTTTATTGATTTCTTACAGAGAGGAAGGGAGAGAGATAGAGAGCTAGAAACATCGATCAGCTGCCTTCTACACACCTCTTACTGGGGATGTGCCTGCAACCAAGGTACATGCCCTTGACTGGAATCAAACCCGGGACCTTTCAGTCCATAGGCCAACGCTCTATCCACTGAGCCAAACCGGTTAGGGCTCATCTTAGTCCTTCTTAGGTAAGCCTCTCTTCCTTTGGTAACAAGAAAGTGTTGAGGACAGTGTCTTCAAAAGATTTCTCCTCCTGACATGAGATCCTGGGAGTTTAGCAGAGGCTACTGGTATTTTTGACACTAAAGTAAAATGTTTTTCCTTGTTAAAAATAAAGCAGCCATTTGTAAAAAAGGAAAGGGACAAGATTAGAGAAATGACTACTCTTGATGAACTTGGACCTTGGAACCTGTCATCTCCGTTTGATGGGGTCTTAAAGTGATACTGGTCAAAACAGGCAGGCAGGAGGGGAGGCTTTTAGTGGGAAATGCATTATCTAAATCTTTGTTGCATACTGTTATCAAGAATCCTCTGTAATGCTGTGTGCTCCTCGCTCCTCGGTACTTAACGTGATAGCCATGGCCCCGCACATCCCAAAGTGATTTGCAAGGACTCGTTGGTGAATTACAATTGTTTGGCTTCCAAAGCCTCCAAGAAATCAGTGACAGCCATTGTTCAGTGCAAACACCATTGCATTCTTCATTCCTACACCGTGGTGCTGCTTCAGAGCAGGAGATTGAAGAGCTGCTTCTGTCCTGGGCTCCTGGCCTCTTCCTTCCTTGCTCACAGCCCTCAGGGACTGTAACTCACTGGCTGAACATCACATTCCCAAGGCATGTCCCTCTGGTCTCTTTATGGCATTCCCTCCCCACCTGTCTCAGGTCTTTCGCCTGGGGAGGGAAGACAGACCCAGATTAGGTTTAATTTAAGCTAAGGTTTAATGGCTTGTTATAGCCACATGTTTGCCAAAGCATAGTTTTCAAAATAGTTTTATAAGCTACACAGTAACAATTGAAACAATTTTTAGCAAACATGACTTTATTTGAATGTATATTAGAGAAACATAACAAACACACTATACAGGTTCTTTCTAGGTTAACATCATTTTGGCAAAGGCTGTTTCTTGAAGGAAGGGCACTCTAGAGAAAAAATGTTAAATACGTGATCTGTGTCTACGGTGACATACACAGATAGGTTAAAGTTTGAGAAACCATGGCATACTGTACCTTGTCTAATCACTTTCCAGGTGACAGTTGTCATTTGTCTAGACTCTAGAGCTTCCGAAGTCTCATGAGACGCATGCTGCTTATATTACACACATCGGCCACCACCTCACAATTTTTGAGGAAAGCAAATAGGCCTATTATTATTCTATATAATAAAAGGCTAATATGCAAATTTTCCCATCAATTGGGAGTTCAACCAGGGGGCAGGGCCAGCCGACCAACCACCCAAGACACCTCCCTGTGGCTAACCTGGCCCAATCAGCCCAATCCGGGCTGCCTGGCCGGACCCCACCCATGCACAAATTTGTGCATCATGTCTCTAGTCTAAACTAATAAAAGCGAAATAGTAAAATTAACCGTTTCTCCGAGACAGGGTAAGCCACGCCCACCAGCCAATCAGAGCAGCTGTATGCAAATTAGCCCAGCCAACATGGCGGCCGCCACTCACGGACCTGAGTAAACGTTTAGGCAGCGTCCCTTGCAGCAGGAGCGAAAGCGATACTGTTTTCGGCCCTTGGCGGG
>PVJC01016103.1:0-34146 GCA_004026665.1 Murina feae
CCCAACCAGTATTATATGAAATGCTGAAAGGTATCCTTTGAGAATGAGGAAGAAGAAAAAGGAAAGTAAAAATTATGAACAACAAATATATATCGAGTGAATCTAAGAATCAAGTGAATAAAAAATCTGATGAACAGAATAAACTGGTGAATAGAATAGAATCAGAGGCATAGAAAGGGAGTGGACTGACAATTTTCGGAGGTTAAGGGTGTTGGGGATGCGTGAAGAGACTGGACAATAATTGTACACCTATGGATGAGGACAATGGGGCAAGGTCAGAGGTTGGGGTGGGAATTGGGAGGAGGGGAGCTATGGGGGAAAAAAGAGGAACAACTGTAATAATCTGAACAATAAAGATAAATTAAAAAAAAAAACTGATCCTGAATGGCATGTTTCTCAGGAATATGGAGATTTTCCTGTACCAAAACGCCTTCATGACTCATCTCCACAATTATAGGTTCACTCCTTTGATTATTTTTAATCCTTTCCTAGATAAGAAATACATTGCACCATGGCTGGGAGGTCATGGTTCAATGCCCAGTCAGGGCACATGTCTGGACTGCAGGCTCGATTCCCAGTGTGGGGCATGCAGGAGGCAGCCAATCAATGATCCCCTCTCATCATTGATATTTCTCTCTCTCTCTTTCTCTCTCTCTTTCTCTCTCTCTCTCCCTCTCCCCCCTCTATGAAATAAATAAAAAATATTCTTAAAAAAGAAATACATTGCATCTCACCATCATTGATAGACCAGCGTGTTTACTGTAACTATGGCAAAAGCATCTAATATGTGCCAAAACAAGGATAAAGGAACATGAGCACAACAGGCTCTTGAGACTGAAGGTTTCAGATGTCAATCATGCAGTGTGACTGGTTTTGGTGCTTCATTCCTTGACTGTTTTGAGTCTCAAGTATATAAAGCTTTCAGATGAACTTTTCATAAATGAACTGATTTTAGGACCATCCCCTGATCAAACATGCCTTCCCAAGTCCTTGGAATAAAGCTTAAATACTTACCTAATCTACAACCACTCACTCAGGTCTAGTCACCCCAGCCTCAGCAATTTGGCCAGTTTTATTTCTCTGGAACATTCTCCTAAACCTTCGTTCATTTAGGTCTCTGCTTTGAAGCTCACCTCCTAAAGGCCCTGACCTTCCTACCAAAACTACCACTGCAATACCTCCCTTTGCACACACATTCCCTTTCTGTGCTGTATTTTTCTTTACAGTGCTTACCTCTACTCACATTATATCCTACTAGAGGCCCAGCACATGAAATTCATGTGGGGTATGGTCCCTAGGCCTGGCCTGTGATCGGGGCCATCTTCCCCAGCTGCCCGCAGCCATCCCTGTCCCCCCCCCCGTCACCCACCCCTGGTTCCCTGTTTGCCATCAGGTGATCAGTGCCTTATGGCCAGGGGAAGGGACTGAGAGGTTGGCTGTTCCTGCCCGCTCATTGGTTTCACCCCCGCTGCAGTGGCCATCAAGTGATTGGAGCATGCCCGCCGGGGAAAGGAACCCAGAGGTGGTCAGTGCTCCTCATAGTGACTGCTCCAGTGGTTGTTCTGCCCTTAGGATCAATTTGCATATTAACCTTTTATTATATAGGATAGAGGCCTAGGGCATGGGTGAGGGCTGGCTGGCCTGCCCTGAAGAGGTCCCCAGATTGGGGTTGGGGTCCTTGCTGGAGGCAGGGTCAGTCTTGGCAGGGGCCCCAAGCAGTTTCCAGTCCAGCCATGACCCCGGCTTTGTCAGGAAGGACGTCTGGAATACATCTGCTTGATCCAGTCTAATTAGCACATTACCCTTTTATTAGTATAGTTATTTGTTCAAAAGTGTGAATTGTATGTCTCTGGCATTCTCAAATGTAAGCTCCTTTGCACTTCTAATTGCCATAAACATCCTATTATTCAGAATTCCATAGAATACAGTTTGACAAATGCTTAATCTGTATTTTGAAATTTCATTTTCTCCTGTCTCTCTCCTCCCATTAAAAAAACGAAACAGGCTACATATGTGTGTCACTAAAATATGCCAGAAATTACAATCATTATCAGAAAGTTTTATTTGTCAGACTGGAGGCTCATTGACCAAATCTGACCAACACAGAGTTCTTAATAAAAGTAAATCTGAGTGGGTTTCAAAGGAACTTCATTCTCTAGCTTGCCTCCAAACCTGGGAAACTAGTCCAGCTAGTGTGTCTCAGTGGCTGAGCATTAGCCCATGAACCAGGGGGTCACAGTTCAATGCTTGGTCAGGGCACATGCCCAGATTTTGGGCATGATCCTAATAGGGGTGTGCAGGAGGAAGCTAATCAATGATTCTCATCATTGATGTTTCTCTCTTTCTTTCTCTCTTTCTCTTTCCCTGCCTTTCTGAAATCAGTAAAAACATATTTTTAAAGACCTTGTAAACTATTATCTATAGCTATGTTAGGGAGATATATCGAACATATGTATATAACATGTACATGTCATGTAGACATTTAATGTCTA
Source organism: Murina feae (assembly GCA_004026665.1). Classification (NCBI taxonomy): domain Eukaryota; kingdom Metazoa; phylum Chordata; class Mammalia; order Chiroptera; family Vespertilionidae; genus Murina; species Murina feae. The sequence goes on from PVJC01016103.1 coordinate 2,493, forward strand.
TTTGTAGTATCTATATTAGGGCCACCTATCTATAAGAAGTGACTGTATTGTCATACCTGGTCTCTCACATATTTGCTTTATTTGCTTGACTCTCAAAGGCATTTGACTTTATTTATAAGCCCTGGTCTATATATCAAACACAACTTGCCCAAATAAATTTCATTTTCTGAATTCAATTAAACATATGCATAGGTAGAATAGGTGGCTGACTAAACAATGTGATGTGAAGCCATTGTATGCCTCTCTTCTCCTTTTTCTTTTGATTCACCAATGACTACATGTCAATGCTAAAGGCTATCACAAGCCACAAAGGTTTTACACAAAGGGTGCGGTAGTCTATGATGTTATACTAGTACCAAATATATGTTCCCCAGTAGAATCTATCACTTCTATCTTTTATGTATCTTCTGATGGTTCTGAATATATAGCAATAATAGAAAGGCCATTATTGAATTGGGTATCCACAAAGAAAAGGTTGAAAGAAACAACTGTTCAGTGAGGTTCAAAAAATGCAGGAAAGTGAGACAGAAGGTGAGACTAGTAGAAACAAACATGGCCTCTGATTTTTCCTGAGCAGGAAATTGCCTATTCTTTATTTATTCAGTATCCTGTTTTGTTCACATTCTTATTACTTTTATGGAGAGTACCCACCCTGCCTAGTTTGGGTGTTGATTTTTATCTTCACAGAAAGAATATGAATCCCTTTAACAGGAAGAAAGAATTTGTTACTGAGATAATTTTTGCTATTGATGTGCCATGCTTCTTTGCAAGCTGACCAGATATCTTATCAGCTTTTAAGGACAAAATATTTCCTATTTGTTTAAACTTCTGGTTTCCTCTTCCACTCTTAGTCCCCAACTTCACCCCCCCAAATACACAAATCAACAAGTTTGTCCCCAAGGTACTTGTCATATTCCGGCTGTTACTACTCTGTCTGGAATTCACTCTGTGTGACACCCTGGCTCCTCTGTATTTATACGCATGCTCATTTTGGCTCACCCCATCTGTTTCTCTGTTAGTGTATGACTTTCACTAGGCCCTTGGTAGAGTGGCCCCAGTTCTTTGCTTGATGTTCTGACACAAATTTCCATAATCCTGATGCCACCAGGGTGTTCTGTTCTAGGCATTGGGCATCCGCAAACTCACCCTATCTGCTATGCTATTTAAGTTTATTGTACCCCTAGATATTTTTGAGTGCTGAATGCTGTGTGTGATTATTGAGAAACATGGATGATTATCAATAAAAAACTCACCCTGGACCATTTGTTGTTATATATTTTTCTGTAAAAATGTAAAGAAGAAAATTTCCCAATATTTTTATTTTTCCTATCTGAAAAGAAAACTCTTAGGGGGAAGAACAAGCACAGGGAATGTATAATACTCACTCACAGCCTGGATTTGTATTTTATCAAAGTGTAGGGACCTGTGGCTTTCTATTACTCTGAGCTACAGCAAGGTATCAATCTTGCTTTGGAAACTACTGTCAAGTGGAAATATCCTAACAGACACAAGCTAAAAATATGAGAATCTTTAGCTTCACGGTCACATCCTTAAAAAAAAGAAAAAAGAAAAAAAGAAAAGCACCAGATGTTCTCAGCAATGACATACCAGGCCAGAGGCTGACAAGATTCATAAATCAGCCATGCAAATACCACCAATGAAAGTTTTATAATTGCTCTGATGCAAAAGCCATCAAAATCAATATCTTCTGAAAGCAAATAGATGAGAGCTTAAATTATAGGTTTCCTATATGCTGAAGAGTAATTTCTTTTATTCTTTATGTCTCCTCCACACTCTAATTACTGATAATTCTGGCAAGAAGGATATACATACAAGTTTCACCTTTCTTTTAAATGACTTTTATTTAAAATCAATTTGAAAAATTCCCTGTATTAGAAAGCTCAAATAGAACGTTATTGAAAACACACATCTGCTAGGTAATTTTTTTCATGTAATTATGTAAAGTGAACTCTTCATAAACAAAGTAAATAAAATTATAATCCCCAGTACTAGGTTTTTAAAATAACCCAAAGCAGATTTTTCCCCCGCTAATAAGTGAGTCAGAATTAAATTAAAAAGATATCACCACAAAAGTGCAATTAATTTCTCTCCTTTCAGTAACTGCTCTTTAGTTAAAACTCCATCACTGTGTGCAATGCTACATTAGCCTAGCAGTAAGTACTATTTTAATTTGCAAGGAACAGTTTCCTATAATGCACACAGTTGTTTGCCTATCAATATCCCTTCCCTCTTTTTTCCTAACTGAACCATTATTTTTCTATGTCATTTCTTTTTCCTCACTTAGCCCATTCTGTTTTCATAGCCACTCCCACTCAGGCCAGTAAGACAACACGGGGTGTGGGTCATTTAACTTTTGTTCTATAACAAACCATTCCAAAACTCGGTAGCTTCAAACAGTTACCATTTACTTACCTCGGGATTCAGTGAGTTGGCGACTTGCGTGGGTCTTAACTGGTGGCTCTGCTTTCAGCTGGGCTGTTAGGTGTTTGTGGAGAGCTGCCTGGTTGCCGGGCACTGGTTGATTAAGAACTGTCTCAACAGCAAAGACTCATTCATGTTCCACATGTCTCTCATCAGCCAGCATGCAAGCTCAGGCTCACGTCAAATCTGGACAGGTTTTTAAGAGAGAAAGCGAAAGCATAAAGCCTTCTGGGGGTCTAAGCTCAGAAGAGTACATTGTCACTTCCATGGGTCAACGCAGGGCACAATGCAAGCCCCCATTTAGTGCGTCTGAAAGTAGAATCCATTTCTCGATGGGAGCAACTCAAAGTCACATGGCAAGGGCCGTGGACGCAGAGGAGAGAACTTGTAATTTTGCACATCTTTGTGTGTCTGGTATCTCTTCTTTGAAGGGATACCAGGTGTTATTAATTTTAGCTGTTTGGGCTCTAAGTATTTTCATATTCCCATTCATGTTCTTAAAACTTGATTGTGACAGGCTTAAGCTAGAAAAAAGTTTGGTCCTTTAGAGTCTTGCTTTTGAGTTTTGTTAGGCTGAATAAGTGCTATATTTAATCTAGAGCTAACTTGTCCCTATTACGGAGGGAAGATCCTTATTATTCAAATTGATGTCTATAGGAAGATGATACATACGCATATTTAACTTTTTCTATGAGAAGAGGCAGTATTTCTAGCTTTGAGTGAACTTTACGAACTATTTCCTCTAATCATTTAAAAGACTATTTTCTAGGCCTTCAGTAGTTTTTTTCACACATATGCACTTAGCAGTACTCAACTGAATGCTGATAGGAACCTATACAAGGTCTTCAGAATTATTTCTCTAAAGCTATCTCCTGTCTAGCAGTATGATCTTCTGACTCTAGCTTCTCTGGCTTTTCTAGACTCCCATGGTCATCTCATTAACTCAGAGACACTGCCAGACCATGCCTGGGTTCCTGCTGCCTATCCTGGAGTCTGAAAACACTCCCCATGCAGTCAGCCAGGGAATAATAGGGCTTACTTCGTGTCTTTCTCTTCACTCAGGGATCACTATTTCCTGATGCCTACTTTCTCAAGTGCCTTCCCCCCGCCCCGCCCCATATATTTTGCCCTTTTCTTTAGCAGTTTCAGGAGTATAAATCTGGTTCCTACTACTCCTTGACTGAGTAGTAGCATGGTATATCATCAACTTTCAACCGGTGTGCCACAATAATTTTTAAAACATGCAATACATGAAAATTTAGTCAGGAGCACTGATCTCTTATCTCTTAATATTGTCAAGTTAAACAATGACTACAGCCAACACAATAACTCTTTGTTGTGAGTGAATCAAAATTATACCTATTTTTTTGTCAGATCAGCAAAAAATATATTTTTGGGTGTGCCACAAAATTTTAGAAATTAGTTTATGTGTGCCATGAGATGAAAAGGGGTGAAAAATCACTGTAGTATACTACTTATTTAATACAACTTTAAAGAACTTACATTCAAATAGATGTTTGATGAATGCATAGAGAATTGCTTTATGGATCAGGAACCCTGGAGGGGAAAAATAATGGTTACTATTTTATCTACTCTCTAGATCTATAAAAACTTTTCTCAGCATAAGTGCTATGGAGCAACTAGGCTAAAACTTGATCTGGTTTTCTATCCATTCACTGGAAAATTAAAAGGCTGGTGAAGGAAGAATATGATGTTAAAATTCCCTAGCATCACTGTGGCAGATAAAAAATTGATAATTATAAGGATAGCTGCACAGAACATCCAGATGAAAAAATAAAGATAAGATAATACATTTTCCTTTCTTTTGGTTAATCTTAAGTATCATAAACTAAAATAGTTGACACATACTGTTTCTATCACATATAGAATAGCATACTCAGAATTGCAGACACAGAAAGAATAAGGAAATTAACACCTACCAACAAAGAGAATTAAAATGCCATGGAGTAATTATTAAATTACTCAAAATATAGCTATTTTAAAATATGTTTTTTAAAAGGCACTCTCTACTCTTTAGAAAAGGTAGAAGAGCTATTATTACATTAAACTTATGAGTCATTCTCTTTGTCCTTTTTAATCGTATCAAAACAATTTATACTTTGTGAATTCTTTTCATAGTCAACTATGTCCTTTATCATACTGTAAATAAGTATTTTATTTTAAATACAAAGAAGGGCTGACATTTTTAGTTAAGTTGATCAAGCACCGGATAATTTGAAAATTCACTAAAAATGCCTTGCATTTCATATGTAGGGAAATATTATGCAAGCTTCCTTTCCAATCTAGAGACCTATAAAAGTACTCAGAGTTAATTTATTGAGTGGATCTTCCAGTTAAATCAAATATAGTATCATTTCAACTTGATAAGAACTGAAACCATTTCAACATACTTTCTTCAAGGCTAGTTTCTTCTTTTTAACTTTCAATGATTCCTCTTTGGCAAAAAGTCACATACTCTCATACTTACTTCAAGGCTAATTTTATCTTCTTACAAAGTCAAGCATCTCTTGTATTTGCTTTAACAGAAAGAAGAAAATTTTTTCATGCTTCATTTAATAAAGAGGGTTGACTGTAGGAAAGCTACATTTATTATACTATTCATCTGATAGACCTTCACTGTAAGTATTTTGATAATTCACAGTGTTAGAAGGAAGTGAGGGAAAGAAATAGACATAGTTCCACCACTCGGGGATGAAAATCATTAACGTTTAGAATAATTGGTCCTAGAATAACAAGTCCAATTCAATTTTTGCCTGCAGTTGTCTATATGATTTGTTTCTATCTCAACCCATGAGGTTGCTCACCAGATGGAGAAACTCCATTAATTATCTATGTCTCCTCCAGTGTAAAATTTAACAGTTGGCAATCTCATCACAGCTCTTCGGAGCCCTTCTACCCTGTGACAGTGTACAGATGCTTCTAGATTTACAATAATCTGATAAATCCATCATTAGTTGAAGACATTGTAAGTCAAAGTGCATTTAATACACATAACCTACTAAATATTATTGAATTGAAATCCAATAATGTGAAACATATTATGGTCAAGTAGAACTTATTCCCCAAATCCAAGGAAATAATATTGCAATATACAAGGATTTCTGCCAACCAGTAAATAAAAGACAGGAAACCAATAGGAAATTAGGCAAAGGTTATAACTGGCATTTACATAAATGGAATCTTCATGAAGCTGGCAAGCATAAGAAGAGAGGCAAAAACACAGAAGTAATGAAATAAATAAAAATTAAACAAAATGAAATATCCACCAATATGGCAAAAATCAGAAAGCTGGGTAATGACTAGTATTAGTGGAGATGTAGCTATATAAGATCTTGTACACTGCTTCTTTATATTTAAAATATGCCCCAAACCCATCCATGTCTTTCCATCTCCACTAAAACTTATTCCAAATTTTGTCATCTCTCAGACTGATTATCTCAATAGTCCTCCGTTTTTCTTGGTTACCTTATGGTTTTCTGATCCACTCTTAATCCTTAGATAAAATGATCTATTTGAAATGCAAATCAAATAACAGCAATTCTCCATTAGGACCCTCTAATGATTTTCCATTAATCTTACAATAAAGCCTCAAGGCTCTTGCCTACTTTTCCCACAAAATATTTTAATATTCTCCCACCTTTCATTACCCTCCAGCCACATTGGACTTCTGTCTATTTTTCAGAAACATGAGGCTCTTTCACACTGCAGCATCTTTGTACATCCTCCTCCTTCGGTCTGGAACACTCTTCCTATGAACTTTGCCTTCTGACTCCTTCACATCTTTGTGGACCAATTTCAAAAGTCATATCTTCAAAGAGGTCTACCCTGAGCACTCTTTCTAAAGGCGCTCTTCTCCACTCACTCACTTTGCATCACTTCTGGAGCTCTTCTTATGAATGCTCTTATTTACTTTTAAGTTCCCCACATTAAAAGTAAGCTCCAAGGAACAGAGTTCTTGTGTGTTCTCATTTACTACTCTATCCTTAGGGCCTAGAACAGAGCTTTTCATGTAGTAAATACTCAGAAACATTTACTGTTGCTGAATGAACAATGTGGATCTTACAAATTTTCCCAGTTTTCAGAAGCCCAGTTGAATTTGGACACACTTAGCAAAAGAAGCAAATTGGATGTTGGGACTGGTCAAGGTAGCTTATTTTTGTGGTAGATGCAGCTAAGGAACCCTTATGGTGATAAAGGAAACAGAAAAAATATGCTTTACTATCAATATAATAGATATGTCAGGGGGAAAAAAAGAACAATGCACTTACAACACAGTTCACCCCCAACACCAGTAAAAGTTAGAATTATTATCATTATTATAATATCTAAGCTTTGCTTAATAGATTATGTTTAGTTGATGCCATTAATATACTTGAGAGTTCCTTTATTGGATTTTCTTTCATCTACATTATTTTGTGATTCTTGCTTATATCTTAAGTGACCATTTTTATGCCTGTATCCGGAACTTCAAAGGATTTATATCTATTATCATATTGAAGAAAATGCACCAGTAATTCCCATTTAAAGTAAAAGGACAATACGATCACTTTTGCAATATTTTCTTCCCTTTCTTCACTCTTACAACTTTAACTAACATAGTTGTACTTCACATTCTTTTACCCTGAATCTCATAGCAGCAAATATAGTTTTTGCATGCTTGTTCATTTCATATAATTTCTTTCCTGTGGAATTTGCTCTTCTCCAGTTTCTATTCTTATCCGTTTCTTGGTTTCTCATCCTATGAAATTACAATAAACAGAATCACTGCCTTCATGGTGAGAACATTATTTGTTAACAGATGGTAGGTTTCAAACTCTGAGTTACTTAAACTAGGAGACTCTGAAAAAGGTAGTCCATAAAGTTGGACTCTGCCGAAGACTAAAAATAAGAAAGGTAATTATTTTTCAAGATAAACTCTTATAAACAAAGTTACTGACTGCTAGAAGCATTAAGAAAAGCACGTAGAAAGGCATGGGAATTCATTTGTCTCTCTAAATTAGTTAATGGAATTTGAACATTAGTCATTAGGTTTCTCTATTTTAATTAATTTAAGTAATTTATATAATGAAATTTCTGTACATAAATAAAGTATTCCTAATAAGCATTTCATCCTTCCTCCCAGGAGGATTTCAAATAAATTAGTTCAAGTAATTCGGCTCAGCCTCAGGAAGGGGGTACTAGGAGCTGGGAGCTAAGTGTGATACTGAAATGAGAGAACTAAGCAGGACAGTGCTACAAGGACTGGGAGTCCCATAACGAACTCCCTTTCATTATTCCCAGCCAACAGGCAAAGGAGTGCACACAAAATGACCAGGGCCTATAGAACATTTAGCTTATATTAAATCCATTTTTTTCAGTGCAAACTTTTTGCAACTATGCCTGGTAAATTATTCTCCAGTAATTTCTCATAGGTCTGTTTTCTTGAACTAACTGTATGATGCTTGAAATCAGAAAAATTTTTACTATTTTATTGAGACTTTATTATTATAACAGTTATTATGATGTCTATAAAGACATGCCTTCACTGAAAGTTGTGGTTATGTTTTGCAAGAGAACCAGAATCAGTGTTTTTGGTGCTTTTGGTGTTTTTGGCCACTTCTACTTATTCTGTATTTTTTACTTGTTTTTAACTATTTATTCTGAGTTAATTTTAGACTTACAGCAGGGTACTATAATTCCCACATGTCCTGTAATCAGCTTCTTCTAATGTTAACATCTTATATGAATTTCAATTACCAAAACTAGAATAACATTAGTATTAGATAAACTATCAGTATAAAATACTATTAGATAAGCTGCAGTTTTTATTCAGATTTCACCAATTTTTTGCTAATGCCTTCTGCTCTAGGATCTAATCAGTTGTCTTGTTTCCTTAATCTCCCCCAAACTGCGATGGTTTTTTTTCCTATTTTGTTTTATTGCTTAAAGTATTACAAAAAATATTACATGTCTCCGTTTTTTCCCCTCTGACCTTCCCCCGGTTTCCCCTACCCCCCCAGGGTCTTGAGTCCATTGGTTATGCTTATATGCATGCATACAAGTCCTTCAGTTGATCTTTTACCCTCCCTGCAACCCTCTCCAGCCTTCCTGCTGCAGTTTCGACAATCTGTTCCATGCTGCTCTGCCTCTGTATCTATTTTTGTTCATCAGATTATAATGGTCTTTATTACCCATAAATGAGTGAGATTGTGTGATATTTTTCTTTCATTGGCTTATTTCACTTAGCATAATGCTCTCCAGCTCCATCCATGCTGTTGCAAATGGTAAGAATTCCTTCTTTTTTATAGCAGCATAGTATTCCACTGTGTAGATGTATAACAGTTTTCTAATCCATTCATCTGCTGATGGGCACTTAGGCTGTTTCCAGATCTTAGCTATGGTAAGTTGAACATAGGGATGCATATATCCTTTCTGATTGGTGTTTCTGGTTTCTTGGGATATATTCCTAGAAGTGGGATCACAGGGTCAAATGGGAGTTCCATTTTTAATTTTTTGAGGAAACTCCATACTGTTTTCCACAGTGGCTGCACCAGTCTGCATTCCCACCAGCAGTGCATGAGTGTTCTTTTTTCTCCACATCCTCGCCAGCACTTCTCATTTGTTGATGATAGCCAACCTGACAGGTGTGAGATGGTATCTCACTGTTGTTTTGATTTGCATCTCTCGGATGATTTTGAGCATGTTTTCATCTGTCTCTTGGTTTTCTGAGTGTCCTCTTTTGAAAAGTGTCTATTTAGGTCCTTTGCCAATTTTTTGATTGCATTATTTGTCTCCCTTTTGCTAAGTTGTATGAGTTCCCTATAAATGTTGGAGATTAAACCTTTATTGGTGATAAAATTGGCAAAATGTTCTCCCAAGCAGTGGGCTTTCTTGTTGTTTTGTTGATGGTTTCTTTTGCTGTGCAGAAGCTTTTTATTTTGATGTAGTCCCATTTGTTTATTTTCTCTTTAGTTTCCAATGCCCTAGGAGCTGTATCAGTGGAGAAATTGCTTTGGCATATGTCTGGGATTTTGTTGCCTTTGGATTCCTCCAGTATTTCTATGGTTTCCTGTCTTACATTTAAGTCCTTTATCCATTTTGAGTTTATTTTTGTGCATGGTGTAAGTTGGTGGTCTAGTTTCATTTTTTGCATGTATCTGTCCAATTTTCCCACCATTTATTGAAGAGATTGTCTTGATTCCATTGTATGTTCTTGCCTCCTTTGTCAAATATTAATTGAGTGATTGGTTCGGGTCAATTTCTGGGTTCTCTATTCTATTCCATTGATCTATATGTCTGTTCTTGTGCCAGTACCAGGCAGTTTTGAGAACAGTGGCTTTGTAACAAGCTTGATATCTGGTATTGAGATCCCACCTACATTATTCTTCTTTCTCAGGATCATTGTAGTTATTCAGGGTGTTTTTATATTCCAGATGAATTTTTGGAGAGTTCATTCTAGGTCTGTGAAATATGCCTTTGATACTTTAATGGGGAGTGCATTGAATTTATAGATTACTTTGGTAGTATGAACATTTTAATGATGTTGATTCTACAAATCCATGAACATGATATGTTCTTCCATCTGTTTATGTCTTCCTCTATCTTTGTTTTCAACATCCTAGTTTTATGAGTAGAGGTCTTTTACCTCTTCAGTTAAGTTTATTCCTAGGTATCTGAATGTTTTTGGTGTTATGGTAAATGGGATTGCTTTTTTAGTCTCTCTTCCTATAAATTCACTATTGGTGTATAGAAATGCCATAGATTGCTTGGTGTTAATTTTGTATTCTGCTACATTGCTGAATTCATTTATTGAGTCTAATAGTTTTTTGATGGAGTCTGTTGTGTTTTTTATGTACAATATCATGTCATTTGTGAATAAAGACAGTTTTACTTCTTTTCCAATTTGGATTCCTTTTATTTCTTCTTCTTGTGTAATCACAATGACTAATACTTCCAGTACTATGTCAAACAGGAGTGGTGAGAGTGGGCAACCCTGTCTTGTTCTTGTTCTTAGGGGAAATGGTTTTAGTTTTTGCCCATTGAGTATGATATTAGCTGTGGGTTTGTCATATATGGCTTTCATTATGTGAGGTATGATCCTTCTATTCCCACTTTGCTGAGAGTTTTTATCAAAAATGAGTGTTGGACTTTGTCAAATGCTTTTTCTGCATCAATTGATATGACTATGTGGTTTTTATCTCTCAATTTGTTTATGTGATGTATCACATTTATTGATTTGAGGATATTGTACCATCCTTGTATCTCTGGGATAAATCCTACTTGGTTGTGGTTTATGATCTTTCTGCTGTATTGCTGGATCTGATTTGTTAGGATTTTGTTGAGGATTTTGGCATCTATGTGCATGAGGGATGTTGGCCTGTAATTCTCTTTCATAGTGTTGTCTTTATCTGGTTTTGGTATTGGGGTAATGCTGGCTTCATAGAATGAGCTTGGAAGTGTTCCTCTTGAATTTTTTGAAATAGTCTGAGGAGGATAGGTTTTAATTATTCCTTGAATGTTGGGTAAAACTCCCCTGTGAAGCCGTCTGGCCCCGGGCTTTTGTTTGCTGGAAGCTTTTTGATAACTGCCTCAATTTTTTCTATTGTTGTTGGCCTATTGAGATTTTTAGATTCTTCCTGATTAAATTTTGGAAGATTGTATTTTTCTAGGAATATGTCCATTTCCTCCAGGTTGCCCAGGTTAACAATCCTTTGTATTTCTGTAGGGTATGTTGTTATTTATCCTCTTTCATTTCTGATTTTGTTTATTTGGGTCCTCTCTCTTTGCTTCTTGGTGAGCCTGGCTAGAGGTTCATCAATCTTGCTTAGCCTTTCAAAGAACCAGCTCTTGGTTTTGTTGATCTTTTTTATTGTTTTTTGGGTCTCTATGTCATTTATCTCCACTCTGATATTTATTATTTCTTTCCTTCTGCTTACACTGGGCTTTTCTTGTTGCTGTCTTTCTAAATCTTTGAGTTGTTGGGTTAGATAATTTATTACCATTGTTTCTTGTTGTTGTTTTTTTCAGTAGGCTTGTAGAGTTATGAACTTCCCTCTTAAGACTGCTTTTGCTTGTCCTATAAATTTTGGATTATTGTGTTTTCATTGTCATTTGTTGCCATGATGTTTTTTATTTATTCTTTGATCTCTCTGGTAACCCAGTCATTGTTTAATAGCATGTTATTTAGGTCTTTGATTTTTTTGGATTGTTTTTATTGTAGTTGATTTCCAGTATTATGCCATTGTGATCTGAGAAGATGCTTCATATGATTTCTATCTTCTTGAGTTTGAAGAGACTTTGCCTGTGACCCAATATATGGTTTATCTTTGAAAATGACCCATGTGCACTGGAGAAGAATGTATATTCTGTGGCTTTGGGGTGAAATGTTCTGAAGATGTCAATTAATTCCATCTGATCTACTGAGTCATTTAGGATTGATGTTTCTTTGCTGATTTTTTGTTTAGAGGATTTGTCCAATGGTGATAGTGGGGTATTATGATTGTAATACTATGATTGTATTGCTGTCAGTCTCTCCCTTGATATCCTCTGGAAACTTTTTATATATTTGGGTGCTCCTGTATTGGGTGCGTACATGTTTACCAGAGTTATTTCTTCTTGTTGGATTGTTCCCTTTAGTATTATGAAGTGGCCTTCCTTATCTCTTTTTATGTCCTTCACTTTGAGATCTAATTTGTCAGATATAAGTATCACTACCCCAGCTTTTTTTTCATTTCCATTCACCTGAAAAACCTTTCTCCATCCCTTCACCATCAGTCTGTGCACGTCTTTTTATCTGAGGTGGGTTTCCTGTAGATAGCAGATATAGGGTCATATTTTCTTATCCACTCAGTTACCCTATGTCATTTAATCCATTTACATTTAAAGTTATTATTGATATGTACTTATTTGTCACCATTTTTATTCTTTACCCCTGTGTTTCTTCTTCATTTCTTATTTTTTCTTTTACAGTAGACCCTGTAGCATTTCTTGCATAGCTGGTTTGGTGGTAATAAACTCCTTTAGTCCTTTTTGGTCTGTGAAGCTCCTGATTTCACCCTCAATTTTGATTGATAGTCTTGCTGGGTACAGTATTCTTGGATTCAGACCCTTCCTTTGCATGACTTTGCATATTTCATTCCATTCCCTTCTTGCCTGATGTGCTTTTGTTGAGAAAACAGTCACTAGTCTGATGGGGGATCCTTTGTAGGTAACTTTCTGTCTTTCTCTAACCGCTTTTAAGATTCTTACTTTGTTATTGTTGTTTTCCAGTTTAATTATAGTGTGCCTTGGCATTGGTCTTTTAGGGTTCATTTTGTTTGGGACTCTATGAGCTTCTTGTATTTGTGTGAGTTTTTTCTTTCCTATATCAGGGAAGTTTTCTGTCATTATTTCTTCAAAGAGGTTTTTTATTCCTTGCTGTTTCCTCTCCTGGTACCCTTGTTATGCGGATGTTGTTTTGTTCTGTGTTGTCTCAAAGTTCTCTTAGGCTCTCCTCTTGCTTTTTAACTTTTTTTTCTAGAAGCTGCTCTGCTTGGGCATTTTTTCCTCCTTTTCTTCTAGCTCACTTATGTGGTCCTCTGCTTCTTCTAATCTACTGTTGATACTTTCTATTGAGTTTTTTTTAATAGCAGTGATATCATTTTTCATTTCTTCTTGGTTCTTACACATATTGTTGAATTTGTCTTCCATTCTTTTCATCCACTTTATGACCATTTCTCTGAATTCATTCTCTGACAGATTGCTTGCCTCTATTTTGTTTACTTCCTTTTCTGGTGATGCCTGCTTTTCTTTCATATCCAGACTGTTTCTTTGTCTCCCCATGATCTCTCTTCTCCAGGTGTCTGGTTATGTAGTTCTCTCTCTCCTTATCCCAGGTGAAATCTGACCTTTCTGTGAGGGGATGCACAGCTCCTCTGAATCTGCGTGCTCACGTTCCTTTGGGACCAGTGTTCCCAGATTTGCAGCAGTTCACTAGGTGCCTTGTTGTAGATTCCCAGGATTTTCAGGCTTCTGACGACATCCACTCTCCCCTTCAAGATGGCATGGTCTCTATGTCAGAGCTGGTCACTCTGGGAGGGATCTCAGCAGCAGTGGAAGCTGCCTAATCAGGGGAACCCTGTCCAACTATCCCCCACAGTCCCCTGGAGTATATCTGTCCCTCAACTCACAAACAAACACTCCCCATGTGACCACACACTCACGCACTATCTTGCAGTCCCCCTTCTCATCGGCAGTCATCTTCCAGTCTGTAATGGTTTTTTATTTCATTTTTTATTGTCTGTAGTAACCATGAATTTGAAAAGTATAGGTCAGTTATTTTGCACACAGTGCCATGATCTGTATTGGACTGATATGTTTCACATGATTAGTCAGAGAATATGCATAATTGGGAAGAATGCCATAAATGTAATATTTCCTTCTCAGTGCAGCAAACTGAAGAGCATCTCATGTCGGTATCTCTTATTACCAGTAATTTTAACCTTGGTTTCTTGGTCAAGGTAGAGTCTGTCAAGCTCCTCCAATATCAAGTTTTTATATTTCCCTGTGAAATTAATATATATTTATTTTAGATAGTTTCTTTGAGGTTATGCAACTTAACTTTACCCACTAAATTTAGCTTTCATTGGTGAATCATGCAGCAGTTATTACTGTGGTTTTCTAATGACAATTTTCTTTTTTCCTGTTTTCCTCTATTTATTAATTAGAACTATTCCTCTGTAAGAAAGAATTGTTTCTTCTCTTCCACGTATGTATACATGTATGTACATATGCTTTTATTTAGAAGGAGGTGCATTATTCATATCACATAAAATCAAAGGTAATTACTTTTTATTTGGACTAATAGCTATTATTATTTGCTCAAATTGTGCCATCTATTTCAGTCTTCTGCTGTGCTCCTTGGGTATGTTCCTTTTTCATTTTTAAACAACCTTATTTTCTGGCACTACAATATGTCGCAGATTCATCTTATGATGTTTTGTGTGTGTGTGTTTTTTCTGCCTCAGCCCTGGAATTAACCACTTCTCTAGGGAGCTCTGGTTCCTTTTATTGGATAATAGCTTTTAGAAATCAAACTCTGAATACTAAGATATGCTCATTGCTTCCAGGATGTCACTACTTTTTAGAATTCTCATGTAAACAGAGCTAAGAGATATTATATATACACAAATCCATGCGCATATATTAATATAAATGACTTCATACTGGCATCTCCTACTCCAATCCAGTACCATTTTAACGTTCTTCCCTATATTATTTGTAACTTCTACCAAGATAAATCTTACTCTCATTTTCTACAATCTATTTAGTTGCTTGATCAACTCTGGGTAGTTTCCACATTGTTAGCCCATGTGCCTATAAGAATCAAATTTACCAACCAGGGTTTGTGTGCCATTTGTTTTTAGTCTTATTGTATCAAGTCAAAACACTGTTAGAGAACTTTCATTCTCATTTATGAATCCTTCTTGTCTCCTGGTACAGCTCTAGGTAGAAAATCCAATGCTTTGAATGTTAATTAATGAACCTATACAAATCCCACTGACATTGGGTTCACACTAACACATTCTAATGGTCTTAGCCTATGATTACAGGCATCAGATATTGTGGGTTCCATTCCAGATCACCACAATAAATTGAGTATTGCAATAAAATAATTCATAATCTTTTTCCTGGTGGGTGGTCTTGTTGTGGAGCACGAGTGACAGAATGACCAGAACTCCAGACTGATTAAAATTTAGAGAACCTTTATTGACTGGCCAGTGTCCACTCCTCCACTCAGGAAGCCCGAGAGAGAAGCGGCCCCGACCATCTGCAGAGTTCAATATTTAAAGGGGACAACTACATCTGTGTTCAGGTTCCCATAGCAAGCAAAGCCAAGTTACAGAAGCTAATTGCATAGTTTTAGCCAATCTATTCATCCTCCTCCTGTTATTCCTTTCTGGGTAACTTAGAGGTAAGGACTATTCTTAATTTCTTAATTTTGATCTGTTTGTTCTTTGTGGACCATTGCTCAGGTGTGGGAGCTCAGTTCCTAGAAACTTTGCACAGGCTGTCAAGCTGCTGAGGTGGCTAGGTAATTAAGCAGGCCTAAACATTTTTCTACTCTGTCTTGCTTTCAATTTGTAAAAAATGCACTTCTGTGAAGCTCAATGTAGTGAAGCACAATAAAATAAGGTATGTCCAGATCCACTTTAAGGTATATATGAAGTAACTGCCCTCATTTCCAGTGTCCTTAATGAATCTGAGTCAACCATAGATTAGTTCCGGAAGCATCTCCTTACTTTATAAACTAAAAATACAATTCTTTTATTTAGAACAAGTTTTTTTGGCATGTATTGGAATGAACAGAATAGCCACCTTTTTATCGATGGCAATGGTTCACAGAGTGGAAATACTAGAAATGCAAATCCTCAGGCCCCATACAAGACCACTACATGAGAAACTGTAGAGGTAGAACTTATCCCTTTGCATTTTAGCAAATCCTCAAGGGTATTCTGATGGCTGCGTAAGTCTAAGAAACTTTCATCTATTCAACTAATTTGATCTCTTTAGGGTATTTTGGGCTAGGGAGAATTTAGGTCCAGTTCAAATCTAGTCAGTTTTGGGGCTTTATGATTCATTACCATCTAGACCAGTGCTGATGTAAACCTACTTATCTCTTTGAAAAATACCAATTTGAAGGTCTTCAGCACTTGATGCAGAATCTCTTAGAGGCAGAAATAGTGTAAATTTGTGCTTCTTAAACCTTAAAATACATAAGCATAATCTGTGGACCTTACTAAAACGTGGATTCTGATGCAGTAGATTTGGGATGGGGCCTGAGGTTCTGCTATCTGACAATCCCCTACACAACGCCAATGCTGCAGGTCCCTGCACATAGGCCCGTCTATTATTTTACTCTCTTAGCAACATCCTCAGAAGTTAGACAGTTGTGATTATGTCATTGATGTCTCCACCCTATTCTGTCTGTGAACGTGTCTGACATTATGTTTTGCTCCTGTCATGCCACATCTCACACCAAATTTCCATAAGAACTCTGGTTCCAGATTTATGCTGGATTTTAAAGTCAAGAGTCAAATAAAATGCTACACAAAACTGAAAATATATCAAAATCAGATGAAAGCTTTCAAAGGTACTCTATGTCCTCACTTAATGCTTTCCATAGATTCTGCAACTTTAAGCGAAACAACGTTTTATCATAGGCTAGTCGATGTAAACAAGAATTAAGGTCCTATAGCATCTCATCAATGCTGTAATGAAACAATGATGAATGAAATTCATGGCTAATCAAGGACCTGTTGCACTTAGAATTTCTGAGGCTGATCAGTGGAGAGAGATTTTAATGTAAATTTCTTAGAAGGTATCCTCCTACTTAGGATTTGTATATTGGAAGATGATAGGCACAGGTAGGCCAGGGACATGTATGAGGACAAAGATTCATTGTGTTAACTCATCCCAAACCAAGCATTACTCAAAAGTAACAGATACACTTATAAATGCATCAAAAATCAAATTGGGCATTGTCATTTTGAAGTGATATGGTTATATTGGTAAAATGGGGTTTGACATTCAAAACAAATTCTACTTATACTTTTTCAACACTATCTTTCTATTTCTATTATACCCATCATAGATCATTCACTCATTTGTGTAACCTTGTACATGTTCATAGCTATTGTCAGTACTCATATCTGATTGCAGACACAACTGTGAGCTCCTTGAGAGTTTGCTACTTCAAGTATAGCTGGAAGCCTGTTAGAAATGCAGAATCTTGCCCTATGCCAACTGAGTTAAAATATGAATTTTAATAAAATTCCTCAGATGATTAAAATGTTCATTAGAATATGAAAAGCACTGCTTAAAGAGAAAAAAGTGACTTATCCCTTTTAATAGCTTCAATTTAGAGTTTGGTAGAGTAGACCCCTTCAGAGCAATTCTTGAATGATATGGGATAAATTGATCAATATCATTAATTTTTATAAATGATGAAATCTGTTTAAAATAAATGTCAAGCTCTCAGAGAGGGGCAGGCTGTCAAATTAAGATTATTAATGGGCCCTAACCAGTTTGGCTCAGTGGATAGAGTGTCAGCCTGCGGACTCCAGGGTCCCAGGTTCGATTCCAGTCAAGGGCATGAACCTTGGTTGCGGGCACATACCTTGGCTGTAGGCACAACCCCAGTGGGGAGTGTACAGGAGGTAGCTGATTGATGTTTCTTGCATTGATGTTTCTAACTCTCTATCCTTCTCCCTTCCTCTCTGTAAAATATCAATAAAATATATTTAAAAATAAAAAGATTATTAATGGGTCAGCACAAATACAATTTTCTGAAACCTTGTGGAGGGCAAATAAAACAACACAGTCACAAAATGGGGGTCATGAATTTTCAAATTCTGCTTTGTGATTAACCCTACTGTAGATGAAAGGTAAGCTCTAACTTTTAAAAACATTTTTTATTTATTTTATTTTATTTTTTAAGAAAGAGGAAGGGAGAGGGAGAGATAGAAACATTGATGGGAGAGAAATATTTCTTGGCTGCTTCCTGGATGTCCCCTATTTGGTATCAAACCTGTAACCAGGACACGTGCCCTGACCAGCAATCAAGCCCTGACCAGGAATCAAGCCCTGACCTCTTGGTTCATAGGTCAATGCTCAACCACTGAGCCACACTGGCTCAGCTCTAACATTTTATGATTGACCTATGTAATACTATCTAACAATCCATCAGCTCAATGATAGTTACAATAGTATGACATATTCCTCCTTTAGAACAACATGAGATCATAATAATTTTTAAAATAATCATAATCACAATGTTTACATAAATGTATTGGGAACTTATTATACTTTACAGGCATTCTTTCACTCAATTCTTACAGTCATATTATGAGGTAGGCACTATTATTGTTCTTATTTTACAGATAGAGATACAGAGTTAGAGAAGCTAAGTGATTTATTTAAGAGCTTTGATTCCATAGACTCAATTCTTACCTACTGCAATATGCAAATGTTAGCCGAGAAAACACTAGGCATCTATAACTACACACGCATCTAGAAGAAAGGGCATGAATTCTGACATAGAACAGGTCATCTTTCCAATCCTAACTCTTGCATACCTGCAGTGTGAGCTCGGGTAAATTATTTTACCTAGCTGCCTCAATTTCTTCAGCAAGGTTGATAATACACTACCTACAGATTTTTGTAAAGATTAATCACTTAACTTATAATAGATCCTGAAATGGAGGAAGCTATTGTTATCCTTTTTTCTGTAATCATAATCATACTAGAGGCCCAATGCATGAAAGTCAGGGCTTCACTCTGGCCCTGGCTTCATCTGGAAGGATGTCTGAAATGCCATCTAGTCTAATTTGCATATCACCCTTTTATTATTACAGAAGACTAGAGGCTCGGTGCACAAAAATTTGTGCACTTGGGGGGGTCCCTCAGCCAAGCCCGGCCTGTGCTCTCTCACAATCTGGGACCCCTTGGGGTATGTCCATTTGCTGGCTTAGGCCTGGTCCCCGGAGGATTAGGTCTAAGCTGGCAGTCAGACATCCCCCTGGCAGCCTGGGAGCCCTTGGAGGATGTCCACTTGCCAGCAGGGAGCAGGCCTAAGCTGCAGTTGGACATCCTTAGCGCTGCTGAGGAGGCAGGAGAGTCTCCTGCCACCACCGCTGTGCTGGCAGCTGGCATCCTGGCTTGTGGCTGAGCAGAGCTCCCGCTGTGGGAGCACACTGGACATCAGGGGGCAGCTTCTTCATTGAGCGTCTTCCCCCTGGTGGTCAGTGTGTGTCATAGTGATCAGTCCTTCCCAGTGGTTCTGCTGTTAGGGTCAATTTGCATATTACCTTTGTATTATATAGGATAGGATTATTATATAGGATAGAGGCCTGGTGCATGGGTGGGGGACAGCTGGTTTGCCGTGAAGGGTGTCCTGGATCAGGGTGAGGGTCCCACTGGGTGCCTGGCCAGCCTGGGTGAGGGGCTCAGGGCTGTTTGCAGGCTGGCCACAGCCCCTTCAGGGTAGGGGTCTTTGCTGCGGTGCCTGGCCAGCCTGGATGAGAGGCTGATGGCCGTTTTCAGGCTTTCCAAGACCCCTAGCAGGGACCCTCACCCCATGAGGGTGGGGTCATCCTGGTGAGGGGCTGTTGGGTGTTTGTAGGCTGGCTACAGTCTCCAGCCACCAAAGCTCCCAGCGAGGCAGGCTGAAAGCAAGTATCTGGGGTTTATTTATCTTCTATAATTGAAACTTTGTTGCCTTGAGCAGACTCCACAGCCTGCCTAGGCAGGCAGCTTCCTCCATCGTGGGGGCAATGAAGCCTCCTGTTTGCTCTAGCTCTGTGGCTGCCGGCTGCCATCTTGGTTGGGTTAATTTGCATATACTTACTCTGATTGGCTGGTGGGCATGGCTTAGGATATAGCAGTGACACAATTAGCATATTGCTCTTTTATTAGATTAGATTAAATAGCTATATCTAGAAGTTATGCCTTAAAGTAAAATGGAGCACCCTGGAGGAAAAAAAAAAAAGATAAAAGAAAGATTTAATGTGATGAAGGATGAAAAATCCAGCCAGATAAAGTACTTTCATGGGGGCTGTTGGTAAGTATTCATTTCTACCTGCAGTATCATAAGAAAGCAAAAGCAATGCACTAGTAAGCAGACTCAGTTGCCCTTTGTAACCTGAAAGCACTTCAGCAAGCAACATATTCCTTTAGCTCAGTTCCCACTCAGCGTAAGCCCCAATTACAATACTCCACAATGCCATATTTTACAGAGGATATATTTTGTAAATATAATATAATCCATACTTCCAGTGAATTGATACTTATTGCGAATCAACAATTAACTCTTTGATGAATTAATATAGTTCCTTTTTGTTCTAAAGTATAAATTTAGAAAAGTCAAAGCTATTCCCTGTTGAGTTAAAGGACTACATAATTGGTGACTGTTTTGAACCTTGCCTGTTTAATATATTATACATTAAAAACTTCTGAAGTCAAAGGATACATTATGTGGCTCTCAGCAAGAGTGCAAAATTGTTTGGTGGATTTGTTTAACTGCCCTTTAGAGGCACTGTTCAGTTATTTATAATATATTAAAAGAAAAAGAAACAGAAAGTAATTGCCAGCCAAGCTAGCAAGACTGGTATTCTGTTTTAGAATACATGCATATTCAAAAAGATAAACCAGATCTCAAATGGGAAATGGACACAGAAGAATAGGATAGGTGGGTGTGGTAAAAATTACACAACAAATAAAAGGAAAATAACTGTCATAATGTCATCTTTTTCTTTTCCCACTGGAAAACTATAGAGTAGTTTCTAAATAGGGTCAACTCTGGAGCCCAACTGCCTGATTCCTCCACTTTCTAGCTGTGTGACCTGTGACATAAAGGAGTCAGATTCCTCATTGATAAAATGGAGCTTTTTGGTACCTACCTACACAGGATTGAGATGTTCAAGTGACATTTCTCCAAAGAAGCCTTTCTGATTTCCTTGGTGAGAAGAGCATCTGAACATTACTTTCTACCTTGCCTTCGTTTTTTTATTTCCTGACACTTATCATTACCTGATGTTACTTGAAGTACTTTTTGTTTCTTCATTCTCTCTCCATCAAACGCAAGCCCAGTGAGGGCAGAAACATTATTTCTCCCTACTGTATCCCTGGCACCTGCCAAAGGGCCTGACACATAACAACCACTCAATAAATGATGTTCATATGGTTAGTGAAGACAAATGACTTTATTTGTAAATTATAAGCACAAACTATATGTTCACTCATTGAAACAAATGCCATTCACTCTAAAAACTAAACGTATCACTTTGAATTGGTGAGGAGTGAGAAGAAAACTCTCAATTTTTAGCCAACTACATTTTGTTAGGAACTGATTTTTCTCCCTTACCTACATGGTTTTCCTTTTTTAGCTGCAAGCCTATCTTCAGAGCATGAGCTGAACTGGTTCAGGCAAAATACCAAAGACAGACTCCCCAGGCTTTTAGTTGAGGTTCACTTTGTTATAAGCAACAAACAACAACAGAAACGATGGTTTACTTAAAAATAAAGATAAAAGAGCATAGGCTGCTCATTGGAAGGAGACTGGGATATCTCCCCAAATCCTACAAACAGCAGCCACTTGAAGGGTATCCACTATGTTCCAGGCACTATTCTAAGTTTCCTCTGTAATTAATTTACCCCATTCTCCCATGTAAGGGTTATGTAAGGCATTTACAGCCATTATATGCTTTTAATAGATCAATAAACAGTTGCACTAAGATGTTGTAAATCTCCTCAAGGTCACGAGTTAGGAAGCGACAGGTCCGGATGCAAGCCTGGACAGTCTAACAACTGGTTCTGTGCTCCTCTCCATGCCCCATACTCTACCCCAGGTGCTCCGGAATAGTGCCTGACCAGAGCATGTGCTTAAGTAGCTCCAGGGATCTCATTGATTTCGAGGGTCCTGACATCAAACTGACTCACTCCAGTGACTGTTTCAAAATCCCAGGAAACAGGAAGAGTTGGCTGAGATAGATGTTTGCCCTGCACTCATAGGCAATGGCCAATGGTTGGAGACATGGCATTTTAGGGTTAACTCCTGTGGCATGAAGCCTCCCCAAGGGAAAAGATAATTACCATAAGCCAAAGATGCCCTTGAAAATGTATTTAATACAGAAGGTGTGAAATATTTTAGAGATGTGGTCTATAGACTTAGACATACGGAAACAATAAGCAGAGAAGAGAAATAAATTCTGGTCAATTTTGTGTGACAACCAAGGTTTGTGTTATTGACTGGTTTATATTATTTTCCCCATTTTATGGATGATGAAACTGAGGACAGATAGATTAATTCATACCCAAAGTTAAGAGCTAGTAAATAGCAAGCTTGGGCTTTTACACACAATGATTGGCTTCAAAGATCACGCTACACTATAATTGCTCTTTTTTGGTTTCCTAAAATTCACAAGAAAAAGACAAGAAGCAAAAAGATGCAGTATTTATAAGAACATTTTAATCATCCTTTTTTGTGGCCCGTGATGAGACTACACAGTAGGTACACAACAAATTTCAAGCACTTTGCTCTCATTTGTCAAAAAATTCAAAATATTCTTCAAAGAGAAAATTACATATTTTTCAAAGGACTCTACATTGGTTTACTTGCAATCAAGTTAATAATTCTATAGACAGTTAATAAAGAAGCTGAAAACTGAATCAAGGAAGATTTTATAAAGGCATTGAAAAAGGATTAGTGGTAAAAGCTCAAGAGACCTTGTAACACACACACACTGTTCATTTAAATTGAATTTCTATTTGAGATATTGAAATGATAGACTATCCCTGCTGAACTTGGCTGTGTCAAATTCTTATTGTTTCTTAAATGGAAACAGGAGCATAATCTGTTTTTAAGAAACTTGTTTTCATGAGATAGTGGGCGGGGGGGGGGGCGGGGGGAATTAATCACCTTCCTCTTATCCAAGTATTAAAGTAATTTAAAAAAATAGACATTAGAAAAAATACGGATCAAACTACCAGCTGTGTTGCCAGTAAAACTGAATTCCAAAACAGAGTCAACCTGAGGTAGAAAATAGTTTCTCTTTTCCTACCACATTACTTGAAATTATTCGTCCAATCCCGGGCGGTAGCTGACATGCGCATGGCCCCATCTTTTCTCCACCTCACCACCCCCCCCCAAAAAAAAGCACAAGGAAAGTCTATACATGGGGCTTATGAGAGAAGAAAACACAGAGGATTTCTACATTAACCACTGACAATGGCACTTCCCATTCCCACCAATAAGGAGCTCCTTCCACAAGGACACACATTAAGGAGGAGGCAAGAAGGTTGGAACATTTCTCCACCGACACTAGTGATTATCCATCCACCCATTTACCTCACTGGTTCTAATTGAAGAGACATTACGTATTTTATACGGAGACACTCAGGAACATTACTATCTATTTAGCCTTCCATCCACCCATCCATCCATCCACCCACCCATCCATCTATCTATCTATCCGTGAATCTACATACATATCTAAGTATGAATAAATACATCTATGTATTTACGACTCTATATATTTATGAATATATATGTATCTATCATCCAAACTCTCTAGGCCCCAAAATAGTGCAAGGATGTTTTTATGTACTAAGCCTATTCTTTAAATATAAAACAATACGGCCAAATCTTAAAGATATTAACTAGAAATATGTGCATGGAGAAAAATGAAGTGAACATTTCAGACCTGGATTTCAGGGATGTCAAGTCTCCATTTGGTGAGTATAAAATCTGTGCTGTGGTCATTCAAAGCAGATGTAAATTCATCCACATACTATATCTCTCAACTGTTTATTAATTTACAAATTAAATTTAGAAGTGAACATAGTCTACTCTGAGAAGAAGGGGGCACATGACAAAAATAATTAGTATGTAATTGACTTGTCTAGGGTCCCCAAACTCATTTCAAAGGAAGGATATTAGTATCACACTAACTAATAAGCACAACGCTTTACTAATTTAAAAATAGGTGAAGCATAGATTAGATGGGGTAGATGCTCTGTGCTGTGTCACTGAGCAATACATCCCCCTCCCTTTCTGCATTTTCTCCTTAGGGAGAGAATCCGCTCTCTGTCGCAGGCTGGGGAAGATAATGGCTTGTTACAAGCTGGCTGCAAATTGCCCACACTGGTTGGCCTTATCTTAACTCTATTGTCTCAGTTTCCCCGTTCCTCCTGCCCTGGTAACCTGTAACATGACCACCATGCTTACCTCTGCTTGGGAACTGCTTTTCCACAGAGCATGAAATTTAGCCCTAAAATTAAACCATCCATCAAAGGAGTATATCAGACTGTTTATTGCAGTTCTCCTTCTTCCCCATACTCCCTGGTCACAAATCATGCCTTATGTGTCAAGGTTTCACTTCGTTTAGGAAAATTCTTGCTTTTTTTTTTTCCTTAACTTCCGCTTTCTGTCTTCTGTTCTCCAGTGAGAGACCCTCTTCAACATCATTTTGAGAGAGTATGCTGTTCTTTCCTGCCGAGCATTCTAAGAAGACTGCATTTTTTAACACAGATCTTTCACTGAGTCTTTCCAAAGCCCCGGGTTGGCTTTCTCTTACTGCCTCCATCTGCCACTGTTCCCTAGGAAGAACGTCCACAGTCACTTCATAGTGAGACCCATATGCCAGAGGGCATTCTCTCCTTCCACCCCATTTCTTGAAGTTGCAAAATATAACCTATGATTCCTTCCTTAATGTTTGTCAAAGGTGAGCCATTTTGGGTCCAATCTTTCATTTTGCCAGACTCTCTCTCACAGCAGCATGTAGCCTCCCCATCATTCACTGTCACTACTCAGTGTAAAATTCAGGTGGCCATCACAGCTCTGCTTCAAGTAATTCTTCAGTTCCTATGTTGTAATTTCTATGTAAAACTCCTGAAAGAGAATGTAATTGAGTGACTAGTGCAGGCCTCTTTGAGTTGGCTTGTAGGTAGAGCACAGGAGATTTATCTCGGTGCAATGGCTGATGCAATGCTGTGAGCACACTCCAGCAGTTCAAATTTTTCTGGCAAACCAGAAAGATGGCAATGCCCGCCTGAGCCCCTCCTACAGCCACGTACACAGTACCCCAACCTTTACGCTCATTGGCTCCCTAAGAAGACATTCCATGATTAGCTACCTCTGCTATATATACCGCTATACTTCCTCAATAAAATTAGACCTGTGTCACAGAACCTGGTCTCCGGAGTCGTGCATGCAAGCGTCCTAGTGCTTAGGGGCTCCGGCGTCCTCTCCCCTGGGAGACCCCCTGCTTCACTGGCTGTGTCCCAGACAGCAATTCAGAGTGGGGAGAGAACAGCACACTGGGATTGCATCCATTCCACAAAAGACTATCTTAAATTATTTTAAGTTCTGGTATCTTCTTAAAGTGCCAGGAAAAGAACCTATATGAGAATTAGAGCAGTCTTTTATTTCTGTTTCTTAAACCATGGCTAAGTCACAGGAATTCTCTGAAATTGCTCCAAAATAGCCATTCTCTCTCTTTTTTTTTTTCATTATTATTACCATCTAGCCAAGAAGATTTTTTGGAAATGTTTTCAAGTCTACCTCCAACCAACTTAATCAAGCTCTCCAGAACTGAGGACTGGTCAGGTACCTTTCCCTAAAATTCCACAGGAGCACCTGATTTGTACCCCTGGTTCAGAAACACATCCTTCTAAGATGGTGGTCCTCAAACTTTCCCATGTCTCAGAATCACCTGGAAGCTTTGATAGATAGGAAATTGCTATGCGCCAACCAGAGTTTCTGATTCCATTGTCTAAAGTGAGGGCTGAGAATTTGCATCCTAATAAGTTCCCATATGATGTTGATACTGCTTTTCCAGGGACATAATTCAAAGAACATTGTTCTAAGACTTGGGAACACAAGTTCTAAGATCTGATGGTTGCCAGATGAAAGAAGTAGGGATAGGAAGTACAGCACAGGTAATATAGTAATCTATCTATATAAAAGCCTAAGTGACTAGCCAAATGTCCCGCCAGCCAACTGTCCAATAGCTATGATGAGCACTGACTACCAAGGGGCAGATGCTCAATACAGGAGCAGAAACCATAGGCATGGAAACATGGAACAGACTGATGAATCTTAGAAGGAAGGGGGAAGGGGTGGAGGATGGGAAGAGATTAACTAAAGATCTTACATGCATACTAGAGGCCCAGCTCTGGTGGGTCCCTTGGCCTGGCCTGCAGGGATCAGGATCTCTGACATCCCCAGAGGGGTCCCAGATTGCAAGAGGGTACAGGCCAGGCTGAGGGGTTCCACTGGTGCATGAATCCATGCACTGGGCCTCTAGTACTGTAATAACTTTGTATAATGACAAAGGCTTACTAGGTTACTAGACTTATGATGATCACATTGTAAGGTAAGCATGTCAAACTCAGGGCCCACAGGCCGCATGCCTCATTTATTTGGCCTGTGTTAGCCTTTGAGTTTGACGTGCTTGTTGTAAGGTAAATATACACATGTAGATTTGTTGTACACCTGAAACTAACATGCTATTGTATGTCAACTATACCTTAATTTAAAAACTGTGTGGCCACCTGGCAGCTAATTAGAAAGATATTATCTTGGAAATTATTAAAATGCAGAGTCCTAGGCCTCATCCAAGACATACTAAATTAGAATCTATATTTGTTTAACAATTTCCCCCAGGGACTCAGATATATACTAAAATTAAAGAATTGGTCTAAGATTTGTTGAAATGTCTATAATTTGAATTTTGATAATGAGTTGCTAAGCCTGCTCAAAAATGGCATATATTTTATCAATATCCTACAAAAGCAAAAATTAGCTTTTGTGTTTTGAAGTGCTTAAAATTCAAATTAATTTCCAATAAAACATCATGGAATCTTTTTTACTTTTCTTTTACCTCACCAGCACTTCCTGATCTGATAGTTGAACATAACTTAGTTTTATCTTGACATTCTTAAAAACTATATCTTGTACAACTTGGTTTTTGGCACACAGGAGAGTCTGCTTAAATGACTCATTCATTGATGTTGCTCCTGCTGTGTCTCATGCATTTATATTTTATGTTGGTGCTTTTATCCTTTCTCTGTCCACTTCTTGCTTGGGTGTTTAGAGAGATTAGTTCATAAAATTAGTGTATATAAGGTATGAAAAAGCCTTCCAATAGTAAATATTTAATAACATTTAAACAACTAAGAGTTATTTTTCTTCTGCCTTCCACCTCCTATCTTAAGAACATAATTTTCTGAATTTCCCTTAAAAAGCGTGTGTATAGTGCTGTGTAAAATCTAATATTTCCTGTTTTATCTGACTAATGATCACTCTTAGTTGAATTCCTAGAGTACTTATTATAATTTGAGCATTGAATATCAATGCAATTGAACCATCAAAAAATAGGTATCATATATCCATCATCAAAGACAAAGTCCTCTGTCTTTCAATCTCACTTTAAGGCTTTATTTTTAAACTAGAGGTCTGGTGCATAAAATTCATGCATGGCGGGGGGTGGGGAGAGAAATGTCCCCTCAGCCCAGCCTGCACCCTCTCCAATTGGGACCCCTCAGGGAATGTCTGGTTGCTGGTTTAGGCCCAATCCTGGGGATCGGGCCTAAACCAGCAGTCGTACATCCCTCTCATAATCTGGGACCACTGGCACCTAACTGCTCACCTGCCTGCCTGCCTGCCTGATTGCCCCCAACTGCCCCCCTGCCAGCCTGATTGCCCTTCACTGCCCCCCACCCCCAGCCAGCCTGGTCACCCCCAACTACCCCTCCCACTGTCCTGGTTGCCCCATGCAGCCTGCTGTTGTCATTTAGTCAGCCCTCACTAACCCCCCTGCCAGCCTGTTTACCCCACACAGCCCACTGCTCAGCCTGTTTGGTCAACTGTTCAGTTGTGATGGTCACTTAGCTTATATATATATTCTAGGGGCCTGGTGCACAAAAAATTGTGCTCTTTGTGGGGGGGGGTCCTTCAGCCCAACCTGTGCCCTCTCACAGTATGGGACCCTTTGGGGGATATCTACCTGCTGGCATGCCTGGCCTGCCTGGGTGAGGGGCTGATGGCTGTTTGCAGGCTGGCCAGGACCCCAGTGAGGACCCTCACCCCATAGGGGTGTGGCCAGCCTGGGTGAAGGGCTGAGGGCCATTTTCAGGCTGCCCACAGCTCCCATTGACCCAACGTCCCAGCGAGACTGGCTGGAATCAGGTTTCTGGGGTTTATTTATTTTCTATAATTGAAACTTTGCTGCTTTGAGCAGAGGACCAGCCAGCCTAGGTGCAACAGAAGCCTCCTGTTTGCTCTAGCTCCATGGGTGCCAGCCGTCACCTTGGCTGGGTTAATTTGCATACAGTCACTCTGATTGGTTGGTGGCCATGGCTTGGCTGGTGGGCGTGGCTTAGGTGTAACGGAGTGAGGGTCAATTTGCATATTACTCTTTTATTAGATTAGATAGATGCCTTCTTCAGAGCTGGACCAGGATAAATGAAAAACCTACACAGTCTGGAGAGCAAGTGTCTTCTTGTAATTGGTGCCCTGGATTCCTCACTCGCCTCACTCTTATCCTGCCCTGATTTCCTGGTAATTATCTGTTGCTATGTCAAAATTACCCTCAACTTTAATGGCTTAAACAACCAACATTTCTTTTTTTAAATATATTTCTTATTGATTTCAGAGAGGAATGAAGAGGGAGAGAGAGATAGAAACATCAATGATGAGAAAGAATCATTGATTGGCTGCCTCCTACATGCCCACTACTGGGAATTGAGCCCACAACCTAGGCATATGCCCTGACCAGGAACTGAACCAATGACCCATTGGTTTCTGGGTGGACACTCACCCACTGAGCCACATCCGGCTGGGCCAACCAACATTTCTTATTGTAATTTCTTTGGCTCAGGAATCCAGGTGCAAATTAACTGGGTCCTCTACCTTGAGATCAAGGTATCAGCCAGCAGCTATAGTGGTCTCAAAGCTTAACTAGGAGATGATATCCTTACAAGCTCATTCACATGGTTGTTAGCAGGGTTCAATTCTTCTTGGGATGATGAACTAAGGGCTTCAGTAGAACATCTCCCTCAGTTCCTTGCCATCTGAGACTCCCCATACTGAAGCTTACAACATGGTAGCTTTCTCCATCAGAGCAAGCACACAAGTGGAACCTCAGAGAGAGAGAGTGCAAGACAGAAGTCATGTTATTGGAAGGAAATCACGAGGTCCAGCCTACACTCACAGGGAAGGGATAGCATAAGGATGTGAACATCAAGTCAGTGATTATTGGAAGTCATCTCAGAAATCACTTACCAATTTTCTTTTATACTCCTCAGAAAACCATCTTTTGTTCTTTTTCTTTTCCTACTTTGCTTCTTCCTCCTCCTCCTTTCTTTTTTCCTTCTGATCCAACATATATATTACTACAGGCCTGATACATAAAATTCATGCAAGAGTAGGCCTTCCTTCACCCGGCTGCCAGCACCAGCTTCCTTCTGGCCAGCAGCAGGAACCTGAGATTTGGGCTTCCTTTGCAGCCCCGGCTTCGTCAAGAAGGATATCCAAAAGGATGTCTGGTCTAATTAGTATATTATGCTTTTATTATTTTAGATGCTTGGCACAATGGGAAGACTGTGCTTAGTAAGCACAATGGGAAGACTGTGCTTGGTAAATGAACTCATTTATTAGAGTTTTGTTATTTTATTATTTACTAGGGGCCTGGTGCACAAAAATTTGTGCACTCAGCGGGGGTGGAGGGGTCCCTCATCCCGGCCTGTGCCCTCTCACAGTTTGGGACCCTGGAATCCATTGGGGCACACAGCACACATGGAGGGCACGCCTTCATGCGTGATGTGTGCCCCGATTGCACCGATTTTCAGGCCTCAGCCTCGGGCACACAGCACATAAGGAGGCATGCCTTCTTGTGTGCTGTGTGTCCCCTGATTGCACCTATTTCCAGACCTCAGCCTCGGGGTGGAGCTGGCTCGGTCCCTCCACCCCTGAGGCTGCCCTGCCATCAGTAATCCGCAACCAGATCTATTTCAGGCCTCCATCACCAGTGCCTTGCTCCTCCCCCAGTGGTTGCGGCCTGTGTGTTGCTTGGCTTCTCCCAGGCTGCGGCCTCTGCCATCTTGGCTGGGCTAATTAGTATACAGTCACTCTGATTGGCTGGTGGGCGTAGCTTACCCATCCTGAAAAGATGGTTAATTTTAATATTACAGTTTTATTAGTTTAGATTTGAATTATTTGTAAGTCTCTAATATCTTTAAAGATATGAGAAAGCAGCCCTCAACATCAGGGAGCTCACCAGGCATTACCAGACAGGCCTTAGTGTCACTCAGAGATGACCTGGGACTCAGAGCTAGCCTTCAATGTTCTTCTATTGAACGTGAAAGTTTCACAGGACACAATCAGACAAGGTCATTCCAGTGACTCTGATAGAGCAAGACTAAAAAGACCATTATCCAAACTTAAAAAACAACCAACTGTCCCCCTCTCTGACTGAGCAACTACCTCCCTCTCAGACTGATTATGAATGACTGCCTTTTTAAAATCAATTACAGCTTTAGCCTTGCTTTATCTTCTCACTTTCTAAATCAGAATTATTGACACTTAATCATAGAATGACCACAATATCTTGATAACATCCAATCCAGTGCAAAGCAAGACCTACTTCCTTGAACCCTTCTCAAAATCACCTACCCCACGCCCAAGCTCTGTAAGTCCTTTCTAACACGATCGTATTGAGATACTCCATCTTTTTTCCATGATGTGATTTCACTCTTACACCAACAAATAAAAAAAGTAGCTTTCTATGACTACAGGCAATCCTGGTGGTCTTTGGCTACAGGGCATTGATTGTTCTAATTATTCACCTTAAAAAGGGGACTGACTGGCACCGGGAGGAAATCCAAAGCGGGTTTCTCTCAGCGTTGCTTGCAGCAATTACCATGGGACGCAGAGACCTGGTGTCTCTCAGTGCAGGGCTGAGAAGTGCCATAGCTATTTGCTCCGCCTTGCCCTGCAAACTCCCCGAGCCCCCCCCCTCCCAAGCTGCGTCAAAGGCTTTTGCATATAAAAGACTGAGTAGCCTAAGGCAAAGGCTTAATCAACACCTCCTTAAAGATACAGGAGCCAGCCCCACCCAGTGGCCAGAGTGGGACTAACCTAAACAAAACAGATCCACAAGGAACACACTCGGGGCAGATGCAGTGAGCATAAAAGCCCCACTAAAACAACTCTTGCCCTATAAGGGTGTCTCCAGCACAGAAGTTCTCCCACTGTAGACACAGCTGACTCTCGTAACCAAGTGGCTTAGAGGTTAATCCCTCGCAGTGATCACCTAACTCAGAAAGGGAAGCAGCCAAAATGTGGAGACAAAGAAACAGATCACAAATGACAGAAACGGAGGAAATAAAATGACAGGATATAGAGTTCAAAACCACGGTTATTAGGTTTTTCAAGAAATTTCTAGAGACTGCCGATAAATTTAGTGAGATCCTCAGTGAATCTAATGAGACCCTCAAGGATATGATAAAGGACCAACTAGAAATTAAGCATACACTGACTGAAATAAAGAATATTATACAGACATCCAACAGCAGACGAGAGGATCGCAAGAAGCAAGTCAAAGATATGAAATATGAAGAAGCAAAACCCACCCAGTGGGACAAGCAAAAAGAAAAAAGAAAAGAAGAAAAAAGA
>PVJC01016104.1:0-34146 GCA_004026665.1 Murina feae
TCTGTGTCGTAAACCAGTCCTGATTTAAAAGCTGGCAGTATCTAGGTTGTGTTTTTTTTTTTTTAAATCCTTTTTACAGTTCAGGGTAGAGTCTGGGTGTGGCTGTATTAGTTGCCTGGATACTGGAGGGAGGGTTTATCTCCTCAGGGCACAATGGCTGCCTAGGCCCCAGGCTCAGGCATGAGTCAGCACCAAACTGTATGAGTCAGCACCAAACTCGCTGCCACCTTTCCTGGACCCCCCTCTCTCTCCAGATGCCACAACCCAGCACCCTCTCCCACACTCCAGCCACAGGTAAATGTCTGTATCCACAATGCCTTATGCGTGGGGCTCAGTGCAGTTAGACTCCGACCACAGAGGCGAGAGGGGCTGCGGCCGCGCGTGTGCCTCTCCTGCTGGCACGCTTCAGTCTTTACTGTGGACCCAGATGTAAAATCCACTTCGAGGGGGCACCTTCTCTCCTGCCTGCACGCCCCAGCCCTTTCCTGATTGTGAAGCCGGATCGAGAATCCCCTGCCGACCAGCAGTTCCACGGACCCTCTTTCTGCTGCGCCGCCGGTCTCGGTAGACGCGGCTGGGTGCCGGCGCCAGTGCCGCGCGGAGCCTTTCCGATCCTCAGGGCTAAGGTCTGGTAAAATATCTTTCCCAAAGCCTTGAATTTACCTCTGTCAGGAGTCTTCTGTCTTCTCCAGCTGCAGGCTGTCTCCCAGCTCGATCTCCACTGCCAATTCGGTCTAGAAGCTACTCGTTTCAGCTGCTTTCCCTATCTGCTCTGGGACAAGGCACTCAACAGGAAAGTCTTTATACTGACTTTCATCATTATTAAGAACTTTTGAGGAAGTGTACCCTTGTCTCAGAGTGCAATTCATTCATTGAAAAATGTGTTAAGATTATATCATATGCCAAGAACTATTCTAGACCTTGGGAGGAAAGCAGAGGATAAGACGATGTCTGGTCAAGGCTATGTGCCTATCGTGCTACTCAATAAATACTTCTTGGATACAGAAATGAAGGAAGACCATACTCACAGCAATGAATCTTAAAAACAGAACCAATATGTTTAAAAATCATACTTATACAAAAACATTAAAGCCCAACAATTTTTCTTCCATTAAAGGAACCTTAACAACAGGGTGCTAGTTTGAGTTGCTACAAAGTTCTACAGCTTCAGGTCTCACCAGGCCAGGTGTTATCAGTGATGATCCCTGTAGCAGGCAGAAACTTGGTTCCTCTCTTCCTGAAAGACTTCCAGTAGCTCTGTAGTAGGGAGTTCAGCCCAGCTAAAGAAAATAAAGAGATAGAAGTGGTCCTAATATAATAGGCACCTCTCACCAGTACTAGAGAGGTGTTACTGGACAGGACAGCCCTCTGAGCCTTGTCCTTTCATATAAATGAATTTATATGAAATTCCTTGACTACATTGTGAAAAGCCAACTCATTAAAGCAATTTAAGCATGCACCTTTATTGAAAAAGCAAAGCAGGAAAACCTATACATCTGGCTTTTGAAGCACAAATGGGCTCTCAGCTAATCTGAAGAGCAAGTTAGGTGGGGGTCTGAGGTGTTATATACCCTCCTGTCTATAGGCTTCAAAATTCCTCTGCTGACTATTTTGGTGCAGCTTAATTCACAAGGTCCTTTTCTTTTTACTTTGTTGTGGACATTCCAGAAATCACGAGAAGCACCTGGCAACTTTATCTTGCCAAGCCTTGAAACTGCTGGCTTCTCTGCTTAGGAAGTAAAATGGCCTTTTTCCCCCTTTCCCCTCTCCTCCTCCCTTTCTGCATTCTGTCGTTAGGTAGGCTTTTTTTTTTTTTTTTTTAACCATTTGCTGTGTCCTTGGCTGGGGAAGATAATGGCTTGTTAGTTACAAGCTGGCTGCAAATTACCCATACTGTTTGGCTTTATTTTAACTTTCCTGTCTATTTCCCTATCCCTCCTACCCTGAAAACCTGTAACACTAACACACACCACAGCCACACACGTTGGATGACAATGAGCATCATGTACACCTGGAAGAAAGCAGGGCTCAGGTGCCAGGTGTAGTGGACTGTTCATTCAGCACTGTTAAGAAAGCAAGTTGTGTGTTCAATCAGCCTGTTCTTAAAATACTATAATTTTACAGTCATTTGTTGTGAAAAGCAAGGCGCCATCTGCTCCAAGCAAACAGCCATCCCCACAGACTTCCTTGCAGCTTAGTCAAAGGACAAGTGTTATGAGGACTGCTTATGGCCAAGAGGAGCAGGGAGCTCTGGCCAGGACTTGCATGACAGATGCACAGCATGCAGGCTAACCATGGTTCTCATTTTAATTCATTTCTGTTCAAAAGGCAATTTTTTTTTCAAATCCACAATCTAAAAAAATATTATTTAAAATAATATCATTTTTATAATTAGATTGCAAATATTTCTAAAATGAAACTGCATTTCTTGGAAACACAGTGTCATCATTAGAACAATGGCAGTTATATGTGTTCTGTCCTTCCTTGGGTGACCAGGAAGCTATGAGGACAGGCAGTTTGGTCCCATTTCCCTCCTGAACACCTACTGTCACAGGCATGTGAAAGACACTGGAATTAAGCATGCCTCCTCTAGTGTCTTGCTCTCTGTTGAATGCTGTCATTCCAGAACCCTGCTGAGTAGTACACTGATGACATTTCAGCAGAGCCTTCCGGGGACATGGAGAACTCGGTCAGGCTTCCTGAAGGCTGTGCTTTCTGGATAGTGTTCAGTTGTCACAGGCTGTTCATGGGCTCAGTGGTTCCTCTTCGTGATGAAAGGAACTATGTTTCATGTACCTGGGATTCCCAGGTGGTAAAATATGCAAGGTAAAGATGTGTGAGGATAAAGTGTCACAACCACTCCTTGGGCCACACCCTGGCCTGGATGTTCCTGAGCCATTTCCAGAGGAGCCATGATCAGGGGCCAAGCCAAAGAGCCTTGAAAACAAGACATTGAACCTCTCCTCTCATGGAAGGGTTTCAGCTATTAATGTCACCAAGTGAAAATCTTCCTCAGAAAGGGTTCAAGTCCTGATCCCCATCTTACTAAAAGTGTAACTGGGGACAAGTCCCTTGATGTCTCAAACCAGTTTTGCAGGTTGTATTAAACTCAAATGAGATAAAGCATGACTATGGAATGATGAACTAGAAGTACCCATATTCTCTCACTAAAAGAGCAGAGTGCATTAATTTGGGCATTCAATATTCTGTGGCAACCAGTATTTAAGCCTCCCTGTTGCACTATTTAATGGCAATACTGACACCATGTTGTCTGGCATGGAAGCCCTAATTGACAATGAATCTGCCTACAGGAAAGTCCCAGGGGACCTTAACCCCCTCCTCCTCTTCCTCCTCTTTTTTCTCCTCCTCAGGGTTCATTTGCTGTTTTATGATGTTTCATAATTTGTTTCTCTTTTCTTCCCCCTCTAACAAACAGATAAATGGGGAAGGGTCCTAAATTGAATGTCCTTCCCTAAGGACCCAACTCAGGAAGGGTTTCCATTCTTTTGAGATTTTTGAACTTCTGTATGACTAAAGAAATATTAATTTATCAACATTTTTTTTCAATCAACAGAATTAATGGAAGAGCTTTCTCAGAATCTACAGGCACTGGCACTAGAGATTTAATTTAGCAAGTCTAGGCTGAGGCCAGGCTTCTAACTGCATTATAAAAGAATTCCCCAAATACATATGACATGTGGCCCTGGTTGAGAATAATTGACTTAAAAGAATTAGAAAAAGTCCTCAAAGATCAAAGTTTTTCTCAAACTATTCCATGTTCCACATGTAGGAAGCAGTAGACAGCTATTTATGATAGGCCCCCACACACTCAGTCCTCACACACACCAGGCACCATCATTCTCAAAGGTCAGTGTGTTCTTGGGCAGAAGGAAAACCCGTGTTTTCTCTCCTAATAGTGACTGGATTTGACCTCCATTATATACTGACTTCCTCCTGATATTCACTCATCTATCTAACATAATAAAAGAGTAATATGCAAATTAACCCTCACTCTCTTACACCTAAGCCATGCCCACCAGCCAAGCCATGCCCACCAGCCAATCAGAGTGACAATATGCAAATTAGTCCAGCCAAGATGGTGACCGGCAGCCACAGAGCTAGAGCAAACAGGAGGCCAGCAACGGAGGAAACTGCCTGCCTAGGCCAGCTGTGGCCTCCACTCAAGGCAACAAAGTTTCGATTATAGAAGATAAATGAACCCCAGAAACCTGCTTCCAGCTAGCCTCGCTGGGACCTTGGATCAATGGCAACTGTGGCCAGCCTGCAAACAGCCATCAGCCCCTCACCCAGGCTGGCCAGCCACTCCAGTAGGAACCTGAACCCTGAAGGGGTTGTGGGCAGCCTGAAAACGGCCCTCAAACCCTCACCCAGGCTGGCCACACCCCCATGGGGTGAGGATCCCCACTGGGGGCTTGGCAAGCCTGCAAACAGCCATCAGCCCCTCACCCAGGCTGGCCAGGCACGCCAGCAGGTGGACATCCCCCGAGAGATCCCAGACTGTGAAAGGGCACAGGCTGGGCTGAGGGACCACCTTGAGTGCACACATTTTTGTGCACTGGCCCTCTAGTATTCTTATAAAACAGACTGGCAGAGTGCAGAGGTCCAGCTTACTCATTTCCAGGTGTTTGTTCTGACACCTGCTCAGAACTACAGGATAAAAACACTGAGGCTCTCTCTAACACTTTTGACCAATATTTTAAATAATAAGAATGTGCTATGGACTAAATGTTGTGTCCCTCTAAAATTCATATTGAAGTCATAACCCCCAATTGGATGGTATTTGAAGATGGGGTTTGGGGGAGGTACTTAGGCCGTGAGGGTAGATCTCTCATTAATGGGATCAGTGCCCTTATAAGAAGAGCCATATGAGGACACAGCCAGAAAAATGGCAATCTACAAATCAGGAAGAGAGCTCTCACCAGACATTGAATGGGTTAGGACCTGGATCTTAGACTTCCAAGCCTCCAGAACTGTGAGAAATACATATTTGTTGTGTAAACACCCCGTCCCTGATAACTTGTGATAGCAGCCCAAGCTGACTGAGCCACAGTACTTGTTAGAGAATGGGAAACATTTTACATTCTTAAAAAAAAAGCTTTCCAGCAATACAAATAATATGGTAAAATATAGAAATGTTAAATGAATAAAAGTTAGTGAATATCATACATGATACTTAGTGCTGCACAGAAACTGCATTCTTCAGAAATAGGATAAATCATAACTACTTATTTTCTTTGGTGTTGAATCACATCATTCCAACATAAATAGCAGTTGAGCACTTTTCAAAAGAAATACTGCCAAAATGTACTTACTTTTAATAAAGATGCCATAAACCACTGCATAACTATTTAAATAAAGGGCTATGCTAGGTTGGATGATTATAAGCATCCCAAAGTTAGGGCCTTGCATGCAGTCTTCATTTCTGCTGAGTTAGAAAGGGCTCTTCTGTTTCAGATGTACTCCTGCTGTCCACTCTTACTCAACAAAAAGCAGGTGACTGGAATCTGTATGCTTAACTATGTTTAATCTCGGTAATGATAGGAGCTATTTTATTGCCAATAAAACCAGCTTCTGATTCCATACCAAACACACCCATGTGCACATACATAGATG
This sequence comes from Murina feae, assembly GCA_004026665.1. Lineage (NCBI taxonomy): Eukaryota > Metazoa > Chordata > Mammalia > Chiroptera > Vespertilionidae > Murina > Murina feae. Next base: position 5,635 of record PVJC01016104.1, read on the forward strand.
AGCAAGAAGAGAGAAGCAGTGCAGACTAATAGCCTTTGCAGACAGTCTAAGATCTGCATCAGTGGGAGTGATGCAGAAGGGGTGCAGAGGAAACCCATCAGGCATTTGTCTAATGTGCTCAGCAGAGGGAAATAATAATAATAATAATAATAATAATAATAATAATAATGATGATGTGACATCGACATCCACAGTCACTTCCCACAGCAGGGAATATGTGAGGTGATTTTTACTTTTTAAAAGTTACTGATAGAGACAGGGAGAGATGACTTGCAGAGACAGAGCTGGGTTTGGTGCTTGCCTGTGGAAAGTGGGGACACTTCCTCAGTGTCAGCTGGGTGGTTAGTAGACAGGGAAGCATAAGTGTGACCAAGCATTGATTATTTCATGAGTCATGATTACGTCTTTGAAACTTCAAGGTTCTCTTAAAGTTTCCAAATACTGAAACTAATGACGAGTTAACACAGGGTTGAATATGTTGTTGTTTCATCTTCTCCCCCAAAATGACAACAACAGATTATACATCTCTGCCCAACCAGAGCCTCTGGAGAGTTGTAGGAACAGTGGAGTGGTGGGCATAGAGGGGGGAGAAGCTGCACATAGCCACAGGCTTTTCCTTCTCATCACACTCCTCTTTGAAAAATTCCCCATCTTGGTCTGCAAGGGGTTGCTCTAAAAGAATGTTAGGATTGATTTTAATTATATTCAGGTACAGAGAGAAATTAATTGTGAAGTTTTGATGTTCAGATAGCACATATTGCTATCATTATGTTTGAAAATACAGTGTGTGGAAGGGGATTAAAAAAATTACTCAAAACCAGCCATACTCTTTCTGGAGCTACAGTAGAATTTGTGGATTTATGGTCTTGCTCCTTTAAAATATAGACATTTGAGATTTACCAACACCATAAAATATGTTAATATGTATAAAATTTGTGCACAAAATATAGAATTTTACCCCTACTATGCACCAAGGTGTTTATAAGCCCCTAATCTCCTGAACTCTGCAGTTATAGTCTTAATGTACATGTTGCTGTATGCTACTCATTGCTGAATGGAATAACATGTAACATCTGTTTAAATGTGGCATAGTACTAGTGCATAGTTTAGGACTTAAAATAAGTTGTAAACCTTGAAATGCCATTAATTTCATCCAAAGTGGAATATGATGAAGTGCGGAGTATATGCTTTCAAAATATTTTTATGTCATTATTGGGAAAGTAAGGAGAAGTATACCCTTTTTGAAGTCATAAGAATTCATCAAGCTTGAACCTTGCAAATTCTTGATATCAGTAAGCTATTTTAGTTTTCATCATCATTGTTGGTGATTTAATCAACGATAAGGCATCTTAGAGGATCTCTGACGTTTTTTTTAAATGTACACTCGGGTGGTTCCCTCAGCCTGGCCTGTCCCCTCTTGCAGTCTGGGACCCCTTGGGGGATGTCCACCTGCTGGCTTAAGCTCCTGGGGGAATAAGGCCTAAGCTGGCAGTCAGACATCTCTCTGAGAGGGATGCCCGGGAGCCCTTAGGGGATCCACTTGCCAGCGGGGAGCAGGCCTAAGCTGCAGTCAGACATTCTTAGTGCTACTGAGGAGGTGGGAGAGTCTCCCACTACCACCGCTGTGCTGGCAGCTATCAGCCTGGCTTGTGGCTGAGCAGAGCTGCCACTGTATGAGTGCACTGACCACCAGGGGGCAGCTCTTGCATTGAGCATCTGGCCCCTGGTGGTCAGTGTGTGTCATAGTGACCAGTCATTTCCAGCCATTCTGCTGTTAGGGTCTATTTGCACATTACTCTTTTATTATATAGGATAGAGGCCTGGTGCACAGGTGGGGGGCCAGCTGGTTTGCCCTGAAGGGTGTTCTGGATCAGGGTGAGGGTCCCAATGGGGTGCCTGGCCAGCCTGGGTGAGGGGCTGGTGGCTGTTTGCAGGCTGGTCAAGCCCCTCAGTGGGGACCCTCACCCCATGGGGGTGTGGCCAGCCAGGGTGAGGGGTTAATGGCTCTTTTCAGGCTGGCCACACCCATGGGCTGAAAGCAGGTATCTGGGATTTATTTAACTTCTATAATTGAAACTTTGTAGCCTTAAGCGGAGCCCAGGTCGGGTTGCCCCTGGCAACCGAGGCTCCCAGCCCCTCCTTAAGCAGAGGCCATGCTATCGGAAGCAGGTATTTGGGATTTATTTATCTTCTATAATTGAAACTTTATAGCCTTGAGCAGAGCTCTGGGCTAACCAGGGCAGTCAGGAAGCTTGGCTTCCTCCATTGCCAGGGGTAATGCAAGCCTCCTGTTTGCTCCAGCTTCGTGGCTGCAGTCATCTTTCTGATGGAGTGACAGAGTGAGGGTGTGATGGTTAATTTGCATATTATTCTTTTATTAGATAGGATTATTAACTATGCTGTAATCCACATCTCTGAGGCTATTCTATAACTACCAATATGTACTGCTTAATCCTTTTACCTTTTACACCCAGCCCCCAAGTCTTTTCTTTGTATTTATGAATCTAGTTCTATTATTTGTTTTTTCTTCATAAGATTTCACATACAAGTGAAATCATATGGTATTTGTCTTTCTCTGTCTAATTTATTTCATGTAGCATAATATCCTCTGCATCCATCCATGCTGTTGCAAAGGGTACAATTTCATTATTTCTTACAGCCAAGTAGGATTCCACTGTGTAAATATACCACAGATTTTTTTATCCACTCATCTACTGTGGGAACTTGGGTTGCTTCCATAACTTGGCTATTGTAAATAACATTACAATAAACATAGGGTACAAATATTCTTTTGAATTAGTGTTTCAGGTTTCTTTGAGGAACCTCCGCACTGTTTTCCATAGTGGTTGCACCAATTTGCATTCCCATTAGTGCACAAGGGTTTCCTTTACTCCATAACCTCACCAACACATCTTTGCTGACTTATTGATGATATCCATTCTGACATGTGTGAGGCAATGTCTTATTGTGGTTTTGATTTGCATTTCTCTGATGTTTAGTGATGTTGAGCAACATTTCGTATGTCTGTTGACTTTCTGTATGCCTTCATCTATTCAGGTCTTCTTCCCACCTTTTAGTTGGGTTGTTTGTTTTTCTGATGTTAAGTTAATCTTCTCTCATTATGAATCTTACAGAGATATGCCTTTGAGTCCTGGAGATTTAGTATTTTTTTTCAGAGCTCAAACTACAAACAAAGAGTGCATGATTGTTGTGCTGTTGAAGAACATGGTTTACTAAATAAGTCACTTGAAAGTAAGCAACACAGAATCAGAGAGTTATTGGATTATGGATGTGAAAAAAATCTTAGAGATTTCATAGAGGAGTAGGCACAGGCCTGCACAGTCAGCTTACATTGAGAGTCTCCTGCTCCCAGTCTAACCTTCACGAGAGCATCCCAGAGACCTACTTAAGAATCTCTGGGTCATTTTTTAAACATAGAAAATGAGCGTAAAATGCCATCCACAACTTTCCATGTGCGTCCCAGAGGCAAATAATTCATTCACCAGCCTGTGTCTATTCAACCTGCATATAGCAGTAATAGTTGGTGAGACACTCACCTGGGGGGTCAGCCTAATCAGGTGTATAGCATCAAGATCTCAGCTGGCTTTATTTCTTATTCTGTCTATAAGAGAGAAAAAGTCAGTTTCTCTGACATAAACCATCAGTGAGAGAAAGGGAATTTCAATTTAATTTTAGTTAAAACACACAGGAAACATGACTCTCCTCAGAGATCTGATCCAGAGAAAAACCTGGACACTATTGAACATTTTCTTTGTGGGGGCAAAGGTTTGGGGATATGTTTCTTTGAAAGGTAAAGGTCTGCTAAATTTTCATTGTCCTCACAGAATGAGATTTGTTACTAATCCAATATCACAGTGAGGAAACTGAGGCTCATGGAAAACCATTTGTTCAGTGTTAAGAGAGCAAATTTGATTTAAGATTTCACAGTTTCTCAATTTCAAGTGCTTCTTCATCAAATATTCTCTAAAGTTTATTCTATTCTCATGTTCCAAAAGTTATAACCTAAAGTATCTTTACCACCATATATTTTAGTAATTAAACAAAAAAGTATATTTTTTCCATACAGGTAATAATCAAACCTCTAATTTAAAAAAATCAGTTAATAAGTCTCCAGTTAATGGGGCAATGAGGGTATACAGTAGAGTTGGCCAAAATATGCTTGTGGGGCAGCTATGTGCCTGCATCTATAAATCAAAAAGTGAATATTTTGCTCCAACCAGCATGCTCAGTGGTTAAGCATTGACCTATGAACCAGGAGGTCTCAGTTTGATTTCCAGACAGGACACATGACTCGTTGTGGGCTCAATCCTCTGTGTGGGGCGTGTAGGGGGCAGCCAATCAATGATTATCTCTCATCATTGATGTTTCCATCTCTCTCTCCCTCTCCCTTCCTCTCTGAAATCAATAAAAATCTATTTAAAAAGAAAAAATAAAAGTGAATATTTTGCTCATTTGGGGGGATTGTAATTGCATTTTATGTAATTATCAGGGCTCAACTTAATTCTTGAAAATAGGTCAGCCTATTGTTTTTTGTAGCCCTCAGTTTAAAAAATAGTTGAATGGAAAGTTCTACACCTCCTAAAGAGATATGTAATAAATAATCATTGCTTTGGGAAAAGAATTCTAGAAAAGCTCAAAAGAAAGTAATTTAAAAAAGTGCCAATTTCTTTTAAACACTAGAGTTGAAAATATAGAAGGGTTTTTGTTTGTTTGGTTTGTTTTAAAGTGGTAGAAGGCAAAGAAGATGATGAATCTAAATGTCACCTGGGAGCATTTTTTTTCTTAAAATTTAAATAAAAACGGATCCAGCTTCCATGCCAATATCTGTAGCAAGTTCCAGACCCAACCCAAAGATTTCTATAACTTTTCAGGGTCACATGTTATTGTGCTGAAGTTCCTGTTTCTGCTGTTTTATTTGTTTGTTTGTTTGCCATGTATGGATTTTTCTCATGATCTTACTCTGTATATGCTCTGTAAAGTTCAACCTCTTTCCTTGATTTCCACAAACAAAAACAACCACTCACAGCCTCTGTGTGGATAGCCAATTCTGCTGAATGTCTGGAGAGACATGGGGAATCTAGAATTTAGATATTTATTCAGCACTAATGACTTTGACTTAATATTAAATGTCCCTGTTCTTTAAAAGCCTTTTCAGCCTCCTACCATCTGCGATTTTTTGATGCTTGCTCTACCACTGTTCTTCAACCTTTGGCCAACTGGTGACTCCTTTCTCCTTTTCTTCTACCCTCTATCCTTTCAACATTCCTTCTACTACCATGTCTCCAGAATCTCATGGTCTCCCTCTATTGAATAAAGTAATTCTGATCTTTCCAGCTCCTACTCCCAAGCTCTTCTTCAGGCCTATCATTGCACATCTGAAACTAATCAAAGGGCTCATTAAAATTAAAGGGCTATCTGAGATTACTTCTGTTAAGCCTGTGATCATGATAAAGGTAGTTGTTAAAATCTGCAAATTTTTTAAAAATTAAATTCAGATACTGGTTCATCAAATTTGGATTGTCCTAGAAATATCTACCTTTAATAGTCATGGTTTGATTCTGATAGGGAGACCTTGTACTCATTCTTTGAGAAACTCTGTAGTCCAACAAAATTTATCTCTTATAGGAGGCAGTTGGAGTCTAGTGTTGGGTTTTTTCTCCTTTACATGTGTAGTATGCCTTATTCTAAACAAAGTTCTGGAGAGACCCCAGCATGATTAGAGTTGAACATCTTCCCATCATCCTATTGCTCAGACTGTCATATGGTGTAAACCAAAGAGCACTATTGTTAAAAGCTCTGTCAGTTAAAACTTTTGTAGACTCATTAGTAGGGGATAAGACTCATATTTCCTGTCTTAAGAGGATTTTTCTTGTCAGAAATATGTTTGTATTCATTTGAACAGGCTCAGTGACCCATATAGCTAAGTCACATGGAGAATAAAGCTTGCTCTGGGACAACCCAGAGTACTTAGCTTACCATCTTCCAGAGGTATCTAATCTAATAAAAGAGTAATATGCAAATTGACCCTCACTCTGAGATACCTAAGCCATGCCCACAAGCCAATCAGAGTGACTGCATGCAAATTAACCCAGCCAATATGGCGGTTAATTTGCATACACAGGTGGAAGCAAAGACTGGAGACAGCCTAGAAGGAAGCCAAGTGCTGCAGAAGGGAGCAAAGCAGCAGAGAAGGGAGGAAGCAAGGCAGTGGAGACAGGAGGGAGCAAAGTGGAAGAGACAGGAGGGATCAAGGCAGTGGAGACGGGAGGATTCGAGGCAGCAGGGTTGGGAGGGAGTTGAGGCAGCAGCGATGGGAGGAAGCGAGGCAGCAGAGACTGTGGAGATGGGAAGGAGCAAAGCAGCAGAAAAGGGAAGGAGTTGAGGCAGCAGAGATGGGAGGAAGCAAGGCAGCGGAGAAAGGAGCGAAGCCTGCTGGCATGCTTGGCCAGCCTGAAAACAGGCATCAGCCCCTCACTCAGGCTGGCCAGGCACGCCAGCAGGTGGACATCCCCCAAGGGGTCCCAGACTGTTCACTGGGCCCCTAGTCCTATATAATAAAAGGCTAATATGCAAATCAACCGAATGGTGGAATGACTGATTGCTATGATGCACACTGATCACCAGGGGGCAGATGCTCAATGCAGGAGCTGTCCCCTGATGGCCAATGAACTCCCACAGGGGGAGTGCCACTCAGCCAGAAGCCCTGAACTGGGCTCACGGCTGGCAAGTGCAGTGGCAGTGGCAGGAACCTTTCCCATCTCTGTGGCAGTCGGACATCCCCCAAGGGCTCCCAGACTGCAAGAGGCTGCAGGCCAGCTGAGGGAACACCCTGAGTGCACAAATTCCATGTACTGGGCCTCTAGTGTAATAAAAGATAGTCTTAAAGGATCAGGAAGTAAGATCATCTCAGGTTAGCAAACTTCCACATATAATATAATAAAAGAGTAATATGCAAATTGATGGTTACCCAAGACACCTAAGCCATGCCCACCAGCCAAGCCATGCCTCCCAGCCAACCAGAGTGGCTGTATGCAAATTAACCCAGCGAAGATAGAGGCCAGCAACCATGGAGATAGAGCAAACCAGAGGCTTCTGTTGCAACTGCCTGCCTAGGCAGGCTGAGCCTCTGCTCATAGCCACGCCCACCAGCCAAGCCATGCCTCCTAGCCAACCAGAGTGGCTGTATGCAAATTAACCCAGCCAAGATGGAGGCCAGCAGCAATGGAGCTAGAGCAAACCAAAGGCTTCTGTTGCAACTGCCTGCCTAGGCTGGCTGAGCCTCAGCTCACGGCCAGGCCCACCAGCCAATCAGAGTGGCTGTATGCAAATTAACCCAGCCAAGATGGAGGCTGGCAGGGCGGCTCTGCACTGGGAGCCTCCGCGGCCAACATAGCTGTGCCAGGTGTGTCAGCTCAGTGGGGGGGGGGGGGCGGTCCGGCCTGGGGCCTCCTTGGGGCATTCAGGAGCACCCAACCCAGGTCCACTGCCTGGCTCCACTCCCCAGGGGCCTCCCCGGGGCATGAGAGAGTGTGGGGGGCCTCTGTGGGGTGTGCAGGAGCAGCCGTCCTGGGTCTGCTGCCTGGCTCTGCCCTCCGCCCCCCGGGGGGCCTCCGCAGGGTGTCCAGGAAAGCCTGTCCTGGGTCCGCTGCCTGGCTCTGCCCCAGGGTCCTCCGTGGGGTGTCCAGGAATGCCTGTCCTGGGTCTTCTGCCGGGCTCTGCCCTGGGGGCCTCCACAGGGCGTGCAGGAGCATCTGCTGCACAGTATGGAGAATCCAAAGCCAGTCTGCTGCCTGGCTCCACCCCAGGTGTGTTTGCTCAGCATCAGGGCCCCACTGAGAGATCCTGCATCTGCCCCTGGCTCGCCACCCAGCTCTGCACCAGGTGTGTCCCCTCAGTGGTGGGGGCCCACTAGGTGTGTGCGATCATGGGCCTCCTGGTGGGAAACATCCAGGCCTGCCCATCCCCCAGTGCACGAACCCTGAAAGGGCTGTGGGCAACCTGAAAATGGCCCTAAGTCCCTCACCTAGGCTGGCCAGGCATGCCAGCAGGTGGACATCTCCTCCAAGGTGTCCCAGACTGCAAGAGGGCACAGGCTGGGCTGAGGGACCCCCACCCCCTGAGTGCACAAATTTTTGTGCACCAGGCCCCTAGTTAATTTATATTTTTAATGCCCAGAGTAGTGATAAGTTCACTTTAATTTGACCAATATTTTTCATTGAGAATACCTTTTTTTCAGTTCAGTTTACAGTACAACTATGTCCCTTTTAAAAGATTATAAAAATAAAAAAGTGATCAGGGGGTCATTATAAAGTATATAAATGATCCATACTTTGGATTAACAAAGTCTCTTATATTATGCTATTTAAATAACCTAATCTAATAAAAGAGTAATATGCAAATTGACCCTCACTTCATTACACCTAAGCCATGCCCACCAGCCAAGCCATGCCCACCAGCCAATCAGAGTGACTATATGCAAATTAAGCCAGCCAAGATGGTGGCCAGCAGCCATGGAGCTGGAACAAGCAGGAAACTTGCCCCTGCAATGGAGGAAGCTAAGGTTCCTGCCTGCCCTGGCTGGCTGTGGCCTCTGCTCAAAGCAACAAAGTTTCAATTAGAGAAAGTAAATAAATCCCAGATACCTACTTCCAGCCAGCCTTGCTGGGAGCTTGAGTCACTGGGGGTGGTGGCCAGCCTGAAAACAGCCATCAGCCCCTCACCCAGACTGGCCAGGCACCCCAGAGGGAACCCCACCCTGAAGGGGCTGTGGCCAGCCTACAAATGGCCATCAGCCACTCACCCAGGCTGGCCAGGCACCCCAGCGGGACCCCCACCCTCTTCAGGACAAACCAGCTGGCCCCCACCCATGCACCAGGCCTCTATCCTATATAATAAAAGGTTAATATGCAAATTGACCCTAACAGCAAAAGAACTAGGAATGACTGGTCACTATGACACACACTGACCACCAGGGAGCAGATGCTCAATGCAGGAGCTTCCCCCTGGTGGTCAGTGTGCCCCCTCAGGGGGAGCTCTGCTCAGCCACAAGCCAGGCTGCCAGTTGCCAGTACAGAAGTGGTGGTGGGAGCCTCTCCTGCCTTTTCAGCAGATGTCTGACTGCAGCTTAGACCTGCTTCCCGCTGGCAAGTGGACATCCCCCGACAGCCCCCGGGCTGCCAGAGGGATGTCTGGCTGCCAGCTTAGGGCCGATCCCCCGGGGAGTGGGCCTAACCAGCAGGTGAACATCTCCCAAGGGGTCCCAGATTGCTAGAGGGCACAGGCAGGACTGAGGGACCCCCCCTCTGCCCCCAGGTGCACAAATTTTTGTGCACCGGGCATGTACTTTGCTTTATTAAAATGGTGCCTACTTCTCAGGAAGGTATCAGCTCTATTGTGTAAAGTATGTCTATACTATTCTTACAAATAAATGTACTGTTTACTTGCTTCTGTCATCTTTCTACCTTAATCTTTAGCTTTTTGAACAGAAGAGCTACATTTCCTATTTCTTCATCTTCCTAAAACACTTATTCAATAATCTCTGCCCATAGTGGGTGCTCAGGAAAATGCTGTGCCCCACCCAAAGCTGTGTCTTACTGTCCTATCTTCTATTAGTAGTGGGTGGATCTAGATAAGTAATTTAGCCACCCCATATACTCTAGATTATTCCCTGTATTGCTCTTGTTGTTTGGCTCAGTGGATAGAGCATTGGCCCTCAGACTGAAGGGTCTCTGGTTCAATTCCAGTCAAGGGAATGTACCTCAGTTACAGGCTCAATCCCACCCCTGGTTGGGCTCATGTTGGAGGCAACAAATTGATGTGTCTCTCTCACATCAATGTTTCTTTCTGTCTCTCCCCCTCCCTTGTAACCTCTCTAAAAATCAGTGGAAAAATATCCTAGGATGAGGATTAACAAAAATAAATAAAATAAAATAGTAGCTGACCCCAAAAGTCTCTACTATTTTTAGGACCCATATGGAGTCTAGCACTGTATCCAACAAAGTACTTCTCTTATCCACTGCTAGATTTTCTTTGGAGATCTCTGTAGCACCCTGTGTTTTCTTTCTGCTGGCACCTCTCTAATTTTTAAGCAGCTTTGCTTTCAGAATCAGGCCAGCACTCTTGAACATGGTGTTGAAGACCCAGGAGCCCTTCCATTCTGGTGCTTGGATGGAAGGCTTCATCCCTGCCCCTATCCTTTCTACATGTGCTCCAGTCATACCCAATCCCTGACTGCTGTCTGGCCCTGCTGTTCTTTCAGAGATGGAGTCTTCACAAAGAATTTCTCATCTTCCCACCTTGCTTTTCCCTGACTTTCATATTCTGTTTCAACTGAGTTCAAATGTCACCTTATCTCTCAAATTGTTTCTTACACCTCCGCCCCCAATAATTTAGTTACATACATCTTTTGTTCCATAGGTCTTTGCACATCATGCTATCATGGTATTTAATTCTGTACATATCTGTTGTTATCACCACCTTCTCTGCCCAGGCTCCAAGCCTTTTGAAGGCAGAAACTGTGCATCTCAGAAATGAATAGATGAATGAATAAAGGAATTAATAAATATTGCAGCTGTCCATCTTAACTGTGAGGTCTGCCTTAGTTATCAATAACATGCACAAAACTATATGACTTCCAAAGAAGCAATAGTCTTCCTTAGTAGTGGTTTTCCAGGGAAAGTAGTTTCTTCCTCTCTTCAAATTTCTTATTACCTGGATCCCTGTTATTTTGAACTCTTGCCTTAATGTATTTCAGTTCCATAGGCTTTTTTGCTTATACTTTCACCTACTTTAAATCCTTTGAAGATTTAAGTAGGTGATAAGTATAATATCCTCTAAACATCATCTGAGCTAAATAAAATCTTTTTCCATCAAAGGCAGCCTCATTTTTTCTACTTCCATTTCCCTGCTTACTGTTTCCCAAATAAAGTTGGTGTTAGCTCTTAATGTGTCCATCAAGTTGCACCATGTTTTCAAGTATTTTTTAAAATATATTTTTAGTGATTTCAGAGAGGAAGGAAGAGGGAGAAAGAGATTGAAACATCAATAATATGAGAGAATCGGCTGCGTTCTGCATCCCCACACTGGGGATAGAGCCTGCAACTGGGCATTTGCCCTGACCAGGAATCAAACCATGACTTCCTGGTTCATAGGCTGACGTTCAACCATTGTGCCATTGTTGCCAAGCTCGAGTAAGTATTTTTTATTAATTTGTTTTGACTCTGCATCATCGACACTCCACTTTTGCTGGTATTACTACGCATGCCACAGTAGCAGGGAATACAATTGTGTTTTGCGTAATAATATGGAAGAGTTAAGTAGAAGGAACGAAAAGAGACTCAAAAGAGGAGAAAAGTGAATTTCCTAAAATCATTAATATAGTGATCAGTATATACAACGTTTGCATTAAGTGTAAAGTCTTATTCCTAAGAAAACTTGTTGAAATGATGGTTCTTTGATATCTGGAATGCATTGTTTACCTGATGAAGCAACATCAGTATCTCAGGACTAACCAGATTAACAAGTGACAGTGAACTCGGTAAGTCCAGGACTTTATGTGTTTGGCACAATTATACTCATCAGTGCTGTGTAAATATTTAATAACAGTTCCTCCCACACCTATTCCTGGTGGGTATAGCCTTCCTGACTTGTCATATCCATAATCAAATATGTATTTCCACATTAATCATTTGAGGTGTGGTGCCACTCTTTGGCTGGTTTCTCCAGAGTGATTCCATGTTCCTTAAGCTTTGTGCCCCGAGTGACTGGAATGGAAATAATTAGTTATGAATATCAAACTGCACTCTATTTTTTTCTTTCTCTTAAAAATCTCTTCATTTTTAGAGATAGAGAACTTACATTTTTTCCTAAAGGTAAAGCAGTCACTTCTTTTGAAGTTACACGAAGACCTGGATGTTAGCAACTAGTCTCTGTAACTATGTGACTTTGTTGGGCGACTCGCTTTACTTCTGTGGGAGTCAGTTTGCTCATTTGGAGAAAAACCCCCTGGGCTCATCTGTACATGTCTCTGGATCCAAAATTCCAGTGTACCACCTATTTACAGATAAAATATTTGGGCTTATTACTCAGAAGAAATAAATTAACTCACTTTAAGTCTACCATTCTAGTGAATGTGGAAAAGGTGATACTACTTAAATATTTAATATGTTGTCTGATTTTTTCCTTTTTATAATTTACCCAGTATTGATTGCAGAGGAGAGTCATTGTGGCAACACATCGGAATTCCAAAGCATGTACATATAGAATAACTTAGCTATTTAATTATGTAAAATTTAAAAGAACAAAAAAATTTAAAGTTATTAGAAAGAACAACATCTACTGGCTCCAGAGACAAAAGTCTACTGTGTGACCTCTGCCCTTTGGTTTCTTTATTAGTAACTAGGGGCCCGGTGCACAAAAATTTGTGCACTCCGGTGGGTCCCTCAGACCGGCCTGTGCCTCTCGCAGTCTGGGACCCCTCGGGGGATGTCCACCTGCTGGCGTGCCTGGCCAGCCTGGGTGAGGGGCTGATGGCTGTTTGCAGGCTGGCCAAGCCCCCCAGTGGGAACCCTCACCCAATGGGGGTGTGGCCAGCCTGGGTGAGGGAATGAGGGCTGTTTTCAGGCTGCCCATAGTCCCTTCAGGGTTCAGGTCCCTTCTGGGGTTTCTGGCCAGCCTACATGAGGGGCTGAGGGCCATGTTCAGGCTGGCCACAGCCCCATCAAGGTTCAGGTCCCTCGTGGGGTGGCTGGCTAGCCTGGGTGAGGGAGAGGGCCATTTTCAGGCTGCCCATAGGCCCTTCAGGGCTCGAGTCCCTACTGGGGTGCCTGGCCAGCCTGGGTGAGGGGCCTATGGCTGTTTGCAGGCTGGCCACAGCTCCCATTGACCCAAGGTCTAAGGGAGGCTGGCTGGAAGCAGGTTTCTGGGGTTTATTTATCTTCTATAATTGAAACTTTGTTGCCTTGAATGGAGGCCACAGCCAGCCTAGGCAGGCAGTTTCCTCCATCGCCGGCCTCCTATTTTCTCTAGCTCCATGGCTGCTGGCCACCATATTGGCTGGGCTAACTTGCATATTGTCACTCTGATTGACTGGTAGGCATGGCTTAGGTGTAACAGAGTGAGGGTTAATTTGCATATTACTCTTTTATTAGATTAGATATGTCAATATTTCTATTTACCAGAGAACAGGAAATTAGTTAAAGAAATAAGGGTTCAGGCCTGACTGATTTGGCTCAGTGGATAGAGCATCAGCTTGAGGACTCAAGGGTCCCAGGTTCAATTCCAGTCAAGGGCATGTGCCTTGGTTGTGGGCACATCCCCAGTGGGGAGTGTGCAGGAGGCAGTTTATCGATGTTTCTCCCTCATTGATGTTTCTAGCTCTCTATCCCTCTCCCTTTCTCTCTGTATAAAAAAATCAATAAAATATATTTTTTAAAAAAGAAAACAAATAAGGGTTCATTGCAGTTACAAGGGTTTCAGATGGACACTTTCTCCTATAAAGATACTGCTACAAGTTTTGTGACAGCAATGCCCTCATTGTCATCCGCTTAGATGTTCTCTCCCAGTTGGTCTCAGGACATTTGCTACAATTTGTGTCTGGCCACCTTTGGAACTACCATCTTTGCTTCTACAAAATGATCATTGTTTTTGTTACAACAACACTAATCAAGCCCAAGATAATCTGCCAAAATCAAAATAATTAAGGCCCCAGAAAAATGTGCAAATCCTTTTAGTTATATTTACCTCATCTTCCTCTTCTATGGGGAATTCCTGGTTTGCAGAAGTTTTGTTTGTGCACACTGATGTTTCCAAGGGTAACTCAGGTAAACTGAAAAAGTTATTTGGCCCAGGCCAATATCAGGTTCATTTCTACCTATAGTTACTTTCACTTTCATGAAGTTAAATAATGATTCAGGGAAGTGAACCCCAGTTAGGTTTTTTGGCTAGAACAGAGAGAGCTGTGTTTCCACTAAATCTTCAGTTAAGTAACCTTTATTGCCTAGCAGTAACTATTGTGCTTTCCATTATAATGATTTACAACATGTTAATCTCATGTTTAGATTATTAATATTATATATATTCATATGTATTCATATATATTCATGTGTTTTAATTTATTTTAGAGAGAGAAGGAAATAGAAACATCGATTGACTGCCTCCTACATGTCCCCTACTGGGGATCAAACCTGCAACCTGGGCATATGCCTTGACTGGGAATCTTACTGGTGATCTCTTGGTGCATGGGATGACACTCAACCAACTAAACCACACCAGCCAGGGCAAATCTTATATATTAATGCATTGATATATCCAGAAGCATATAAGCCATTGATGTTATCTGCCATATGTTTCATTTACCTCTTTGAACACCTTAAAAAATGTAGAATTCTTATGAGTCCCCCAATATTAATTTTAACTGTTCCCTAATTGACTAGGATCACCTTACCTAATTCAGTCTTCATTTCTATATTAGTAAATCTTGTAATTTTTATTGTTATGATTATTTTTCCACATTGATTAACTCCATAGCTATGATTCATAGAAGAATCACAAACCAGATTGATCATTCATTTATTCATACATTCTATAAACACTTTTTTGAGGACCTGTATCATGTCAGGCACCAGCCTAGAACTTGCTCATAGTATTAACTTCTCCTACTATTGTTCTAGAGCTCTCTTTTTCCCCCTTCCAGTCTTCCAGTATTTGCTTTGTATTTTTAGGAGCTCTGATGTTTAGTGCATATATTATTATATCTTGGTGGATTTACATTTTTATTATTATGTAATGTCCTTCTTTGTTCCTTGTAAAAGTTTGTGTGTGTGTGTGTGTGTGTGTGTTTTAATATTTCAATTGACTTCAGAGAGGAAAGGAGAGGGAGTGAGAGATAGAAACATCAATGATGAGAGAATCATTGATTGGTTGCCTTCTGCATGCCCCCTACTGTGGACTGAGCCCTGACCAAGCATGTGCCCTGACCAGGACTCAGACCTTAACCTCCTGGTTCATAGATCTATGCTCAACCACTGAGCCAGAGCAGCCAGGCATTGTAACCATTTTTTACTTAAATTTTATTTTCTCTGATATTAGTTATAATCAATCCTGCTCTTTTGGTAACTATTTGGATGGAATATCTTTTTCCATCCTTTTATTTTAAACCTTTTTCTGTTTTTAATTTTTTAATTTTTTTAATTTTTATTTTAATTTTTAAAAATTTTTTTAAATTTCTTTTTTTAATTTTTATTTATTTTTTTTAATTTCTTTAAAAAGAAAGGTATTACAAATGTGTCCTCATCTCCCCAATAACCCCCAACTTCCCCCCTCCCTCCCCCCACACTGCACTCATACTCTCATCCCCCTGTTGTCTGAGTCCATTGGTTTGGCTTATATATATGCATACAAGTCCTTTGAGATGGTACTGCATTGTCATTTTGATTTGCATCTCTCGGATAAATAGTGACTTTGAGCATATTTTTATATATCTCTTGGCCTTCCTTCTGTCTTCTTTTCAAAAGTTTCTGTTTAGGTCTGTTGCCCATTTTTTGATTGGGTTGTTTATCTTCCTTTCATTTAGATGTATGAGTTCCCTGTAAATGTTGGAGATTAAACCCTTATCGGAGACAACATTGGTAAATATGTTCTCCCATGCAGTGAGCTTTCTTGTTGTTTTGTTGATGATTTCTTTTGCTGTGCAGAAGCTTTTTATTTTGATGTAGTCCCATTTGTATATTTTCTCTTTAGTTTCCATTGCCCTAGGAGCAGTATCGGTGAAGAAATTGCTTTGGCATATGTTTGATATTTTGCTGCCTGTGCATCCCTCTAGTATTTTTATGGTTTCTCATCTTATATTTACGTCCTTTATCCATTTTGTTACTTTTGTGTAGGGTGTAAATTGGTGGTCTAGTTTCATTTTTTTGCATGTATCTGTCCAATTTTCCCAGCACCATTTATTGAAGAGACTGTCTTGACTCCATTGTATGTTCATGCCTCCTTTGTCAAATATTAATTCAGCATAGTGGTTTGGGTCTATTTCTGGATTCTCTATTCTATTCCATTGATCGATGTCTGGTCTTATGCCAGTACCAGGCAGTTTTGAGAACAGTGGCTTTGTAATACAGCTTGATATATGGTATTGAGATCCTACCTACTTTGTTCTTCTTTCTCAGGATTGCTAAAGCTATTTGAGGTCTTTTTTATTCCAGATGAATTTTTGGAAAGTTTGCTCTAGGTCTATGAAATATGCCATGGTATTTTAATGGGGAGTGCATTGAATCTATAGATTGCTTTGGGAAGTATGGACATTTTGATGATATTGATTCTACCAATCCATGAACATGGTATGTTCTTCCATCTGTTTATGTCTTCCTCTATCTCTTTCTCCAGTGCCCTGTAGTTTTCCGCATATAGGCCTTTTACCTCCTTAGTTAAGTTTATTTGTAGATATCTTAATTTTTTTGGTGTGATAGTAAATGGGATTGCTTTTTTAGTCTCTCTTTCCGTAAGTTCATTTTTGGTGTATAGAAATGCCATAGATTTCTTGGCATTAATTTTGTATCCTGCTACATTGCCAAATTCATTTATTAAGTCTAATAATTTTTGATTGAGTCTTTATGGTTTTCTATGTATAGTATCATGTCATCTGTGAATAAGGACAGTCTTACTTCTTCTTTTCCAGTTTGGATGCCTTTTATTTCTTCTTCTTGTCCGATTGCAATGGCTAGTACTTCCGGTACCATGTCTAACAGGAGTTGTGAGAGTGGGCATCCCTATCTTGTTCCTGTTCTCAGGGGAAATGGTTTTAGTTTTTGCCCATTTAGTATGATGTTGGCTGTGGGTTTGTTATATATGGCTTTTATTATGTTGAGGAATCATCCTACTATTCCCACCTTAATGAGAGTTTTTATCAAGAAAGGGTGTTGGATTTTGTCAAATGCTTTTTCTGCATCTATTGATATGACTATGATTTTTGTCGTTCATTTTGTTTATGTGATGTATCACATTTATTGATTTGCAGATACTTTACCATCCTTGTATCCCTGGGATAAATCCTACTTGGTCATGGTGTATGATCTTTCTGATGTACTGCTGGATCCAATTTGCTAGGATTTTGTGGAGGATTTTGGCATCTATAGTCATAAGGGATATTGGCCTGTAATTCTCTTTCATTGTGTTGTCTTTATCTGGTTTTGGTATTATTTTGATGCTGGCTTCATAGAATAAGCTTGGAAGTGTTCCTTCCTCTTGAATTTTTGGAATAGTCTGAGAAGGATAGGATTTAGTTCTTCCTTGAATGTTTGGTAAAAATCCCCTGTGAAACCGTCTGGCCCTGGGCTTTTGTTTGCTGGAAGCTTTTTGATGACTGCTTCAATTTCTTCCATAGTTATTGGCCTATTAAGATTTTTAGAATCTTCCTGATTGAGTTTTGGAAGGTTGTATTTTTCTAGGAATATGTTCATTTCCTCCAAGTTGTCTAGTTTGTTGGAAGAGAGTTGTTCATAGTATTTTTTAATAATCCTTTGTATTTCTGTAGCGTCTGTTGTTATTTCACCTCTTTCATTTCTGACTTTGTTTATTTGGATCCTCTCTCTTTGCTTCTTGGTGAGCCTGGCTAGAGGTTCATCAATCTTGTTTATCCTTTCAAAGAACCAGTTCTTGGTTTCATTGATCTTTTGTATTATTGTTTTGGTATCGATGTTATTTATTTCTGCTCTGATATTTATTATCTCCTTCCTTTTGCTCACTCTGGGCTTTTCTTGGGCTCTCTTCCTAATTCTTTGAGTTGTAGAGTTAGATGATTTACTACCATTTTTTCTTGTTTTTTGAGGTAGGCCTGTAGAGCTATAAACTTCCCTTTCAGGACTGCTTTCATTGTATCCCATGTATTTTGGATTGTTGTGTTTTTATTGTCATTAGTTTCCTGGATGTTTTTTAATTTCTTCTTTGATCTCTTTGGTGACCCAATTATTGTTTAATAGCATGCTATTTAGCTTTCAAGTGTTTGAATTTTTGTGATTGTTTTTATTGTAGTTTATTTCTAATATTATGCCGTTGGGGTCTGTGGTCTATTTTTGAAAATGTCCCATGTGCATTTGAGAAGAACATATATTTCATGGCTTTGAGGTGAAATGTTCTGAAGGTGTCAATTAAGTCCATCTGATCTAGTGAGTCATTTAGGATTGCTGTTTTTTTGCTGATTTTTTGTCTAGAGGATTTATCCAGTGATGTCAGAAATGTATTAAAGTCCCTACTATTATTGTATTGTTGTCAATCTCTCCCTTGATTTCTTCCAGGAGTTTTTTAATGTATTTGGGTGCTTCCGCATTTGGTGCATATATGTTTATCAGGGACAAATGTTAGTTTTTATACAACTACTATTTCACGTAGCCTATAGAACAAACTAAACAAATCATAATGTATACCTTATAAAAGGATGACAGAGAACAATTTTAAAATCTATTCTTGGGAGATTTTATAATATACAGGATAATGTGTATAAATACCACTACAGTTATTATCTATTCATTAAACTTTAAAAGATAATAATTATGTAGACAGATATTCCATTCTGATAGGAGAAAAATCTATAGACTTGTAAAATATGAAAGCTGAGAAGCTGGGATTACCCAGACTGAGGTAAGCAATTCTTTCTCTTCCAGGTACTTTCCTCTGAGTCACACCCCACCTTCCCACACCACCAAGAGATGGAATTTTCTAGTCCCAAATTTCATTAATCATATTATGTTTTAAATTATTTTCAAGAAAAGAGCTCTAAAAGTATCAAGTAGCAGCATCTAAGTCTTTTCTCCCTTTTGTATTGCTATTATAAACAGGCTGCATCTCATTTTTTTTAACATATTGATTTTATACAGAGAGGAAGGGAGAGGGATAGAGAGCTAGAAACATCAATTAGAGAGAAACATTGATCACCTGCCTCCTGCACACTCCCTGCTAGAGATGTGCCTGCAACCAAGGTACATGCCCTTGACGGTAATCAAACCTGAGACCCTTGAATCTGCAAGCCGACACTCTATCCACTGAGCCAAATCAGTTAGGGCCTGCATCTCATTTCTTATGTGGTAAAGCAACAAATACATCAGCAGAATGCCATCTCCCCCAGATAAAGTTTGACCTCATTTTCTTTGGTACTCAAAATGATGAAACACTGATGGAATTCTTATTATAACTCATTGTTATACACCTAAAGTTATTTTTTGTTTAACAAAGTCCTAATAGCCTAAAAGACACAATTGTTCACTGGGTGACATATACATCTATTTTAACATGTGATGTTGTGTTATTTAGATGTTGATTTAAGTAGATCATAGGACTGAATTTCTCAGAGATGTCACATTGTGGGGATCCTGTCAAGAGTACGCTGGATATTCAAGGCCGCTCTGAGCATGAAAATCCTAATCAGAGCGTTCAAGGTTAATTTGCTACATGCAGGTACAGGGACACAGCATTCTCACTGTATGCACTGTGCAACCCTTCTATAACCCAAAGACTGATGTCACTATTTAAGCAAGAAGCCTCTTTTGTCTAAGTTAGTACAAAGTATGTTACTGACCGGCCAGAGTAAGGCTACTACTGTGTGAGGCTGCCTGGTTGGACTGTTTTTTCTAATGGCTCCTTAGTAGCAATGGCTACTTGAGCTTCAGTAAAGACTCTCTGATATGCCTGATGTCTCATTCTTCTCCGTCCATTAATGGCATCCATTAAGGTCCAGTTCCTGGCAGAGGACCTGAGGCCCTATGAGAGCCTATACATCCCATAGTTGGCATAGTTGAGCAGTGTCGAGGAAGAACTTATCTCAATAATTGGCACAGTGATCAGGGTCCAAGAGAATGCAGAGAGCTCAGGAGTATGTGTGGACTCAGGAGCGAGTGCTCCTAATATACATGGATGCACATATGCACAGATAATAGTCTTACTTCCTAAAGTCTTATCTTTTTAAGGGCTTGGCTCAGATGATAAAGTTGCCTCATGCAGTCCTGATATATCAGAGGCAGGCACTCATCAAGGTGACTGCTGACTCCCCAGATACATCTCTAACTCTAGGTGTACTAGACTCCAAGCAGTTTCCAAAACACACACACCATTTTCTTTTCTATCTGAACCTCGTACATTATCATTCATGTACCTTCCCTCACCTTCATGCTGCCCCCACTGGCTGGAAGAGACTTTCCTCCCCAGGCCACCAGTGCCCTCCAGTCCTATAGTTTCCAGGCTCCTTCAGAACCTGACTTAAGCATGAACACTTCAGGGAAGCTGCCTTGATATCCATGCTGAGTTGGGTCCGTTCCTGAGTACTCCCAAGGGCCTTTTGCAAACCATGATTATAACATCCCAGTCACTTGCTCTCTCCCCCATTGGATAGTGAGTTTCTTGAGGATAAAAAACATCCAATTTTTCTTTTTATTTAAAATACAGCACCTACAATTCTTCCTGGCAGCTAGGCAAGATTAAAAACACACACAATAACACATGCATTAAACAAAAAAGTGGACAAATTAATGAATGATTTCATCCTGGTATCAAAATGGAATATTGATGTGTAAACATGAATTATATCTAATTCTTACCAAGTTCCTTCCATGTGCCAGGCATGGTGTAGGCCTTTTTATAAGCAGTTATTATATAATTCTTTTAATAACTTTATGAGGTAAATATCTCTATTTACCCCATCCTATAAATGAGAAATTGGGAAACAAAGCTAAAATGACTAAGACCACACCATGTAGATAGATTTCAACCTTAGATTTGTTGAGCCCTTCATACTCAGTCTATACTTGAAATTATATCACTACTAAGCATAAAAATGTGACAAATAGTTGGTGCTGGAAGAATAGCTACAAATCTGCCTTTTACTATACTAATAGTATTAACAGAAAAAAGAAAAGGAAAATCACCTAAATTTTTTTACACAAATGTGTCATTTTGGTTCATTTGCTTCAATTTTCCTTTTTAATTTAAAATATATTATCTCTTATGTTTATACATTTATATCTTAACACTATATTATATTTATGTTGCTACCTTTATTTTCATTACTATAATAGTTAATGGTTTGACAGTATTCCATGTGAGTTGATATACTTAGCCAATTACCTGCAATTGGACATTTGTTTCTCTCTAACAATATTATGATATAAATATTTGTGTATAGAGGGGACTTTTTTTTATAACTTTTACTTTGCTTTACAGAAAGGGAATTTCAGAATGAAAGCCACAGCAATTATTTATTAGAAAAAGCATCAAGGGGTCCAGACATTCAGCACTAATCCTGTGGTTTCTATAGACCCTGAGTTTAGGAGAAAAGACTAGTTGTGTCGGGTCCTTGGTTGACCCTCATCAACTGGGTAATCTAACCTGTGGGAAAATTCGCCAGATCCAACAACTCAGACAGAGTACAGTCTGAAGAAGAATCCTTAACCCCTACTACATAAAACAGAATAAAATCTGGTGAAAATGGGCATTCGTTATGACTAGAAATGAAGATCAGGGGAAAATTGTCATCATAAAAGTTTTCTACAAAAGAGAGCGATTCACCCCAACTTGCCTGCATTGCTTTGGTGGCCCTGAGAAACTTTATGTTGAAAATCTCAGAAATTAAAAAAACAACAACACTGGCTAGTGTCACTGATGTCTGCTTCCTGGCACAGGTGGCTCCAGTGCCATAATAAATCTAGACTTCTTGAAACATGTCAGAAAGGAGACTGTTGCCCATCTGACGATTTTATTGTTTATGTTCATTCCCAAGCATTTAGCATAGTACTTGGCACATAGTTGGTTCTGACTCTTCTGACTCAGTGTTTGTTAAATGAAGGCATGAGTGGAGTAGAGATCATGTCCTTTAGAATAAGAACAATTTAGGTTTGAAACTTGTATCTCTTAAACCTGGACTTAATGCCTTAACTGCTCTGAGCTTCAGTGTCCTTGTGTGTAATGGGGACAATATGGTTACTTATCCTGGTGATGTACACATTGCATGGTTGTATAATGACCACTGGAAGGTGATCACATGAGGGCAAATCTAAATATTGTCTATGGCAGAAGAGTCTTGGGTAAGAGAAATTAAATAGGTAAGCAGATGGGAGAGAAGTGTACAGGAAGCATAACTTTACCCAAAAGTGACAGAGATACAGGGAAAATAAGAATAAGGTCTGACAGGAACTCACCAGACATGTAATAAAGAGTAAAAGGACAAACATTTCTAATAATCCTTTCAAAACTGATTTGTTACTTCTCACATGCTGACATCTTAGTCCATTCTTTGGGTAATCTTAGGTATTTTGTATTGGTGCCTTACAAAACTCTCAACTTCTATGTAGACCTCAATGCTCTTCATCATCAGCTCAGGATACCAACTTCTTTGTTTCTTCTAAGAAGGAATGTGCCTTTTCTTTGAACTCATATATTTCCTTTGTTTTATTTGTAGCTTATATAACCTTAGGGGTTTTTGTGTTGTTGTTGTTGTTTTTTCATTAAAAAAATTATAAGGCATTCCAAAAATAAAAGAGTAAAAAAAATACCTATATAACCACCCTCAAAAGAAAACAAATGCTAATAATTTAAAAAATTAAACCTTGTATATATAGCTTAATCTTGATCTCTATCCCTCCCCCATTCGTCCCTCTCAAGAGGGAACCATTGACCCCTGACATTGGTGTTCTTCATTCTTGTGAAACGTGTATACATCTACAATATATCTTTTCATGAGCCCATGGTCTTATTTCTTGTCTCCACACTAGCCTTCAAGTTCAAGCTCGCAGGTTCCCAGGAATAGCCCCTGCTTCCCAGTCTCTTCTACAGGACTGCTATTGTGTCACTTCATGTTCTCACCAGTTGTTAATTCCTGGGGCATTTTGTGAAGACTGTGATTTTCCTTCTTTCGAATAAACTTAGCTATGCCTGTTAAAAATTATGTACTATACCTTAGCCAGCATATATGACTTTAATAGGAAAGTTTTCATGTTATTTTCTCTGAAGCACTGTAGAAAAAATAAGTTATCACTGTGTTTTCATAGACCAGTCATTTTCCTGTAGTAAATCTTTCCTTTCTTGTGTTAACATGTTAATGGGATTCTGAATAATTACCATGTTTTGTATCAGGACCCCTCTCTGAAACGGTGAGTCCCCCAGGCCTCAGTTTCCTTCTTCCTATAAGATTCTGTTATTGCTAAAAACTGCACCATGAAGTGACAAGTATTTAAGACCTGACAAAGTTTTTAAAATAATAGTAACTAAATGTTCCCAAAAAACTGTAAAAATATTTTATAGCAATTTTATTACAAAACAGTGTTCATTTTTTCTTTTGTTAAAAATACTCCCAAAAGGGACTGTAAATGTTTTCTTAAAAACCCCACATGTGATCATGAAATAGAACTGTTTAATAAATATGTTGATCTTAGCAAACTACCTCAAAGTTTGCATTCTCTTTCCTAATAATGGATATTTTTTATTTCTTTCTTAACAAAGCTTTGTCTGCCCTTATCCACTCCTTAGTCAAGGCCATTGCCAGTTTTTAATTATAACTAACTTAATTTGTAGGTTGAAGAAGATAAACCCTGACTGATTATTGCAAGAATAA
The DNA here is from genome assembly GCA_004026665.1 of Murina feae. NCBI lineage: Eukaryota > Metazoa > Chordata > Mammalia > Chiroptera > Vespertilionidae > Murina > Murina feae. The sequence goes on from PVJC01016104.1 coordinate 29,243, forward strand.
AACTAGAAATTCCATTTAGGTAAAGTTTCAGCCAAAAATTTTTGTTTAGATGGTCATTTTTCCTTTTAGAAAATTTGGCATGGCACTCCCTCCCCAGAGCTAAGTTACACCTATGCTTTCCAGTGTCTCTGAGGCTTTGCGGCAATCTACATGCTGTTTGCTTTAAAGGCCGGCAAACATAAGGCATATAGTGGGCTTTTAGCCAGATGAGGATTAACATTAAATAACTTAAATTTTTTTCTGATTAAATGTGTTCTTGTGAGAGTTGCAGAGATAATACATCCCTGGAGCTCCACCGCCCAGAACCACATACTTATGCACAGTCACATGATGTTGGTGTGAGCTTCCCCCTGGAGCTGAGTAATGTATAGTTGGCATGGCGATGCCTCTGCCAGCTTCCTACCCCTAACACTAAGGCTTACATTCAGTTTCAAACCATGAATAAAATGGTTTGTTTTTCTTTAATTTTAAAAATATAGCTGGATAGTTGTATTTCCCCATTGTAAAATGCTTTGAAATAACATTTGTATCACTTACAGGGAGAAACATAAGTTTAAGAACACTGATTATGATGGGAAATAAAGGGCTTGTTAAAAGAGCAGTATGGTGGGATAACCCTGAAAAATTATTTTCCTGGAAATTTTAAGAAAGCCTTGAGGTAGAAGTCTATCAGTCCTATGAGGATGGGAGAACTGTGAGCCTTTAAGGCCCCTTGTCAAGCAGGAATTGTAATTGGGGTTCTTTTTTGGAGTCTAGTAGTATTCCTTTACTATTGTACTTTACCTTTTTGCAGTTTCAGTTATAATAAATAGAAAAATCTGGAATTAATAAGTTCTTAAGCTTTGAATTGTATTCCCTAATGCGTAGCTCAGGACATGAACCATTGCTTTGCCCAGTGTGTCCACACTGTAGATGTTTCCCGCCCTGTAGTCACTGTCTCAGTCATCAGATCCACAGCCTCAGTATCACAGTGCTTGCATTTAAGTAATCCTGGTTTTACCTACTTATGGCCCCAAAGAGCAAGAGTAGGAATGCTGGCAATTCTGGTATGCCATAAAGTGCTTCCTTTACGTGAAGAAGTATGTACGTGTAAGAAAAACATAGTGTATATAGGTTTCAGTACTATCATAGTTTTAGGCATCCACTAGGGGTCTTGGAATGTCCTCCCTGCAGATAAGGGGGACACTTACGGGTAAAGAATTCATGTGACAGCCAGACCAAGCAACTGGAAACCTGGATTCTAATCCTGTTTCTGCCTAAAATGCCATCATGTGACGTAGGGCATGACACTGACCCTATAGACCACAGTTTTTCTTATTTGGATGTCTCCTGAGATAATCATCTAGTGAGTTCTTTTTCATCTTTAAAGAGTGTCTTCATAGCATATGTTTTTCCAAATATAGCCTATTTCACTTTGTTTCCTTTAGTACAAGTACAAATGCTATGGACATTTGGCACATATTTGCTTCCCTGATTGTCATTGGCACGCTGTTTTCCCCTCACTGACTTACACTGGGGAGTAAGCAACTTGCTCCGCTCTTTGCTAGAAGCCATTTCATCTGGGATTAATTTCTTCATGTATTTACTTCAGTTCAATGCTGACAACACTAACTTTTTAATCTCTCTGATCGGTTTAACTACCAGCCATCTATTGCTGATGTTTCAACCTTCCCACCATGCCATTGACCTGCTTCTGGGTCCATTTGTCCATTTATGTATACAGTCAACAAACATTAAGCATTTCTAATGTTGCAAGCCTTACCCAAGGATGGGACTAAGGTTACAAAGTTGGTAAAAAATATAGTCCCTAATACTGACATGTGAGTAGAAGCAGAAAAATAAACCAGTATAGAGGTATAGTGCAGGATAACAATAAAACATGACATTTTTCTGAAAAGAAGATGACCTCTTTACCTATGTAGTTTAACTATAGAACGAGGAGAGCACTTAAATTTGAGCAAAGTCACATCGATTAGTGAAAGGGGATAATTGAAAGTTAACATGTTTATTAATAGTTAAAACCAGCATAGATTTAGTTAGATTCAAGCAGTGTAACCAAAGTAAATAAGAAAGAATTTAGAAAATGCAGTGCCTTTAATGGAACTTATAAGGAAACTAGGTGCACAAAAATTTGTGCACTCGGGAGGTCCCTCAGCCCAACCTGTGCCCTCTCGCAGTCTGGGACCCCTCTGGGGATGTCCACCTACTGGCATGCCTGGTCAACTTGGGTGAGGGGCTGATGGCTGTTTGCAGGCTGGCCAAGCCGCCCAGTGTGGACCCTCACCCCATTGGGGTGTGGCCAGCCTGGGTGAGGGGCTGAGGGGCATTTTCAGGCTTCCCACAGCACCTTCAGGTTTTGGGTCCCTACTGGGGTACCTGGCCAGCCTGGGTGAGGGGCTGATGGCTGTTTGCAGGCTGGCCAAGCCCCCCAGTGGGGTCCCTCACCCCGTTGGGATGTGGCCACCCTGGGTGATGGACTGAGGGCTGTTTTCAGGCTTTCAGGCTGCCCACAGCTCCCATTGACCCAATGTTCCAGCAAGGCTGGCTGGAAGCATGTTTCTGGGGTTTATCTTCTATAATTGATACACTGTTCCTTTAAGCTGAGGCCTAGGCAAGTAAGGAAGCTTGCTGTCTGCTTCAGCTCGTGGCTTCTATAATTGAGACAATGTTGCCTTAGTAATGGCAGCCAGCGCTGCTGTTTGCTTCAACTTGGAGGCTTCTATAATTGAGACAATGTTGCAAATATGTTGTTGCCTGGAGCTGGGAGAAGCCCAGCCCGCAAACAGTTTTACTCCTGCTGCAACAGAAGTGGCCTGTTTACTCTAGCAGCTCCATGATTGCCTGCCTCCATCTTGGCTGGGTTAATTTGCATGCAGTCGCTCTGATTGGCTGGTGGGAGTGGCTTAGGCACCCCAAAGAAATGGTCAATTTCAATATTATGCTTTTATTAGATTATTTGTGAAGTATATAAAGTGATACAATAATAAAATTATGGATTAGAAGGAATCATGCAACAGAAGCCACTTATTTGGAGGAAACTGGGTGATGGCCTCAGTGTTCTTTAACTCAAGAATGCCTTTCACGTACCTCATTGCATCTGATGAATTATTGAATGGTTCTTTGACTTATTTTGGGAATGTTCAGAGACAAGGAGTTTCCTACTAGGAAATCAGTCCATTCCATTAGTGATTAACTCTGGAAGGTTGCTATAAGGTTCTGCTAGAACCATTTTCTCATGCTATAACAAAATCCACCTTTGCTTATACAGTCTACCTAGTTCCGTGATCATGAAGTTAAGTCTAAACTTTCTTCACTGTTGACAGCCCTTTGTAAATAGTTGAAGAAACTGGTCATGTTCTTTCTAAATTTTTCTTCTCAACTTTAATATCTCTCACTTGTTCCTCATAGGGGCTTGTTTCCATACTTTTAAATATCTTGGGCCTCAGTTTGTCAAGGTCCCTTTTAAAATACGGTGCTGACACCTCCTGATATGATCTGAGCACTTCCAAGATGACAGTTGGACTATGTTTATTCAGCTCAAGATTACATTCACTTTTGAAGGGTAGTCTTATCATGTTATTATTTATGAAGAGAAGTTAGTATTTTTACTCCCAACTTTCTGAGCTTTGAGTATATCAATTCTGTTGGTTTTAATTTAATTTACAAATACTAATTGAACAACATGCTATTTCAATCATAGTACTGGACCCTGGAGACAAAAGATGAATACAATTCTGGCTGGGGGATTTTATGATGTTCTAGTGGGAGTGACACACATAAAAAATAATTACAATATGACATGTGATGCATATGTGAACTCAGAACTCTAAGAATGTAGAGAAAGGAATACACCATCTCTGTGTGAGACACATAAATGGACACATATTTGTATGATTATGACTCTCCCTAAGTATGGTCAGGTATATATTATTACCTATGAAAATTTAATGAAAGATTTTGTGAACTCCCTTGCTATATTTCCTTGATCTTTGAATCTAGTAATATGAAAAGAAGTTAATATAGTGAATTTGTTTCTAATGTTTACTGATTTCTTTTCAAAGTCCTTAAAAATGAGACTTATAATTTGCTCTACAATGTGGATGTACAATAAAATCCAAACTAACTCAGGAGTAAAGATTAAGATTTACCAAGAACAACTGGCTGTACTTCCTAAGAAATAAAAATGTAGGGTATATTTTTGGGGGTAGTGGAAGATCCTAAAGGCAGAGCCTTCTCTCTGATGAGCTATCAAAAGGAAATAGAATGAATTTTTTGGTTTGGGTGGAGCTGGGGTGAGGATAATGGAAAGTGGTGCTCTTGATCCCCTTGGGCAGGAAGGGGACAGAGTTGGAGATTCTGGGAGAGGTGGATATCCAAATATGCTTGGATCTGTCCTGTGAGGCAGGATGTAAGAGGCATTGAGGCTTGGGCTCCCTAATGGACAGGCACTGTAGCTTTGACCTTGAGAGTCTGAGCAAGTGAAATCTGAGCTCCTCTTCAGGCAAAGGTGTGGAGTTCCTCTGGGGCATTTCAGTTCAAAAGAACCACAATTCTAGGCAGGAAGAGGAATAAGACTTGACTTCTACATGGAGGAGCCATGTCAGACAGCAAAGTTGCTCTAAGCCCAGCAATAGCATGGGAGGCTGGGGCAATGATGGGATCAGAAGACTTAATGGAAATTGTTCACTTTAAAATGTTTATTTTATATATATATACTAGGGGCCCGGTGCACAAAAATTTGTGCACTCGGGGTGGAGGGAGTTCCTCAGCCCGGCCTGTGCCCTCTCACAGTCTGGGACCCCTCAGTGGATGTCCTATGATGGCCCCAGTCTGCCAGGCACCTTTTGTGTGTGTGTGTGGGTCACCACTGGGGACCTGCCCCCAGCCGCATCTGAGGCTCGGAG
>PVJC01016105.1:0-34159 GCA_004026665.1 Murina feae
TGTTTCATTATTCCCGAGAATGCATAAGCACCTCGTCCGGATTGGAGCAGGGTTTCCTCCCTCTGGGTGGGAGGCTGGAATAAACGACCTCTAAGGTCCTTTCCCATAATTCTAAGGAGCAGCACTTGGGCCAGGATTGCCCAGAAAGGCAGGCTGGTTTGCAGGGGCAGCAGCACATTTGAGACCTCTCACCACCTGCCTCACTCCAGAACAGCTGAAGGGCTTCGGAACAGCAAACACCTCCACACCCCTCTGAGGGGCCAGCTCTGTGAAGGAAGCGCCATGACTCACAGACGTGGGGTGCGAGAACCGTGGCTGCCTCCTGGATGCTGTGACAAGATTTCCCAGTCTCTCCTCCTACGTTGCCAGGGCCAGTGAGATTAACTACAAATTAACTGCAAAGTTACTGGGTGTTTTACTGGCCCTTGGGAAAGAGGCCACCTACTCCTCCAGGAAGAGACCAGAGTGAGAGGGAGGCCATGTATATGTGCAGGTCCTGACAAGGAAGCCAGGACAAGAAGGTTGTGAATGGGAGATCTTGAAATGAAACCATGACACACACTTATCGGGGGAAATTGCTGTCACTTTTTAAATCTTAATGAACTACAAAAACCAAGCAGGGCCACAGTCACGGCCAACCTCCGCTGAAAAGCTGAGTTGGGCCCCACCCCAATGAGCAAGCAAAAACTGAGAAACTATTGTCTTTCCAGACAAGTGAAAAGATCAGAGGTTCCATTCCTTAGGCAGCCCAGGCTCCAGCCACATCCGGTTTACTGCCCCAACATCTTGCACCTACTCTGGCTACTCAAGACTCTTCAGCAACAGGCTGAGCTGTCATGGAACACTGTAAATGTTTGTCATCAGACCTGGGTTCTAATTCCCCCTCTACTGATCCCCAGCTGTGTGACCTAAGACTCAGCTGCCTCCTGGGTGAAGAAGGATTATTCTGCAGAGTTGCTGGGAGGATTATACAGAATTTATTTATTAAGTGCCTGGCACAATGTTGGCGATCAACAAATGGCAGTTTGTATTAATAATAGAAACTATGGCAAAGGAAAAAAGCCAAACAGAAGCAAAAACAGAAACTTTACCCCCAAATACTTTCTCCAAACCTTAATTGGAAAGATTGACTTGATTTAATTTTTTTAAAACAGACGGATCTGACTCCTCTGACTTCTCTCTCTCTCTCTCTCTCTCTCTCTCTCTCTCTCTCTCTCCCTTCAGAGAGGAAGGGAGAAGGAGAGAAAGATAGAAACATCAATGATGAAAGACAACCATCGATTGGCTGCCCCCTGCACATCCCCCACTGGGGATGTGCTGGCAACCTGGACATATGCCCTTGACCGGAATAGAACCCAGGACCCTTCAGTCTGCAGGCCAACATTCCATCCAATGAGCCAAACTGGCCAGGGCTATTGTAAATATTTTACTAATGTCAAATAAGAAAACATAGAGAGTGTCCTCAATCCTTGGCTCTTTTGAATTCTAATATTTTACAATACTTGAATCACATTTTTAAAGAAATAAAACACAGAACATAAAGTTGCGTACCCCTTATCTATTTCATTCTCTGTATCCACCGGCCCCCAGCCTGGGCTGACTTCCCATTCTTTCTATGCTCCATTTCTTGGGGCCTCCTTCCCCCATCCTGAGCTCACAGCACCACAGCCCGCTTCTCTGCATTTCCTGCATTCTGGCTGCAGGGCCACCTGCTTGCTCTTGGCTCCCACCTGTCTGTGAGGAGGAGGGAAACCCTGACTGCTCACTGTCTCAATGGCACTGCCTACCGTCTCAGCAGCTGCTCCGTACAGAGGCTGAAGCTGACAAAAGAGTGATGGCTCTTCCTAAAAGGCCCAGGCAGCTTCCCACACCTTCCCCCACTGACTCTCCCTACAAAGTCTCTGAGATGTAACCATTGTCCCTTCTCTTCAAGGAAGGAAACCAAACAGAGGACGTGCCCATGGCCTGGCAGCACAGACTGCAACCTGTTTTCTCGTTGCAGGAAAGCAGAAAGTGGGAAGCACTTTCCCCCTAGTGCTGAGGGAACTGGTGGCTAATGGCATAGATCCTACAGTTTTCAGCAGTGGCCTCACTCTTGTGCCCTACACCGCTAGCTATTGTTTGCTCTTCATGAAGCCAAAACTTTCCAAAATTATTTGTACAATGAAGGGAAAGAAAGAAAAGGAAAGAAAACCTGAGGGACGTGAGTGAGGCTCTAACCTCTTCGCCCCTTCAATCTTCTTCCACTTTTGTTCACTTAGATGCCCATCTGCAGTCAGGAGACCTGGATGCTAGGCCTGGCCTCACCACTTATAAGCATGTGACCATGAACACACCCTTCCCTTCTCATCCCAAGGCCTCTGTTTCCACATCTGTAAAATAGAAATTATAATATCTTCCCTGCCTACTACCCAGGGGTGTCGCAGGGATTTCAGCAGAGAATGGGAGTGGAAATGTGAAGGCACTTTTTGCATGTAGATAGTCTTCATATTCCAGCATCTTGGGGACCGGGATGATGAGGGCTCGCAGGCAGCTCCCCTCCCTAATGCCCAGATCCTTGGGCCTGACCTTCAGCCATCCCCACAGTCACCTGCTTTGTGCAGAAGCCCTTAATGACCTCAAAGAATCCTCATATTCCTGAGATGGCTGATAATAATCGCTCAAACTAATTCTACTTAGTATTTGCCAAACACTGTGTCGAGTATTTTCTATTCTCTATCTTGAAACATTAAAGTAATTATGGATGGTAAGTATTATTTTTTTTACTAATCGAACAGTTTTATTTTTGTTTTTGTAAATCACACCCTTAAAGAAAAACTGATGTGTTGTTATTGGTCTTATACCAAAGGAAATCAGATCATCAGCACCAGTTCAGAAAGCAGAGCACAAGAGTAGATGAAGTATAAACTCCATTCGGGGAAAGCATGCTCTTAATAACAGGATGGGAAGTCATCCTTTTACAGATGTTAGGGCAATCTAGGCATTATTGCCCCCATTTTATTTTATTTTTTAACACATTTTTTATTGAATTCAGAGAGGAAGGGAGAGGGAGAGAGATAGTAACACCAAGGATGAGAGAAAATCATCGATTGGTTGCCTCTTGCACGCCCCTCCACTGGGGATTGAGCCCGCAACCCAGGCATGTGCCCTTGACCAGAATTGAACCCAGGACCCTTCAGTCCACAGGCTGACACTCCATTCAGTAAGCCAAACAGGCTAGGGCGTTGCCCCCATTTTATAATTCAGCAAACTGAGGCTCAGAAAGCTCAAACCCACATAGTCAATGAGTGAATGATGTAAAACCAGAATTAGAGGCAAAAATCTCACTAGATCCAAAGTCCATTTTCCCACCACATTATACTGCTCGATCCAGAATCCCTGTGTGCTGTTAGCCTCATCAAACCACACCCTCCCCCCCCTATAGCCACAAAGCTGATAAACGTGTGGGTCATGCATAAAAGCAAAAATAACACTCGGTATTATTACTTAGTCTCCCTTGCAATGAGGTGTTTGGAGGGGAGGTTAGGGTGGGGATAGAGGTTTGTGGGTGAGGTAAGAGATAAGAATCGGACAAGGAGAGAAGTATTGAACAGGTCAGCGAGAACACTCCTAGGAAAAGTATATTTATACTGTAACATTCTGGGTACAACTCCCTGTTAATTAACCCAATAACATTACTGAGTGCCTAATATATTCTGGTACTGGGGCTACCATGCCCATATGTGGTTACTACCCTTGATAGACCCCTGAAAAGTCCAAGTTTATGGAATGCTTTCATCAAATATTTAAAAATGAAATAATGATAATAAAGCTAACAGAGATATTTAACACACCTAGGCAGGACCCAGATGAAGGGGGAGGGAGTATCCAAGCTGGGGCTGTGCATACTTAATAAACTCATCCTGATGTTTGTGTGCCTGTTTTGGCAAGCCTGTCAGAACCACAGAATTTAAGAAAGTGATGGGGTAGGGTAGTCATCTTTGGTTCACTCCATCTTCCATAGAGGATATTGAGGACGGGATCCTTTATCCACTTCCTCCCAACCCTGCACATGAATGGAAAAAGGCAGAGGTCTGGAGGACTCAGAGGACTAGCCCGAGTAAGGCCCAGCCATTCGGGGCTGTCCTCGCCAAGGAGTCAGAGACAACATTGTGTAGAGTCCTCAGACCTGAGAACCCTTCCCATCACTTTTCCTTTTATAAGCCTGGGACGCAGTGCAATACCAAGCAGGTAGCTTTACCAGTTATAGTGGATTGTGGCTATCTAGACAGTAGCTGCAAAAGTAAGAAAATAGCACAGATTTTTTTGAAAACGTTTTTATTGATTTCAAAGAGAGGAAGGGAGAGAGTTATAGAAATATTAGTGATGAGAGAGAATCATTGATTGCCTGCCTCCTGCATGGCCCCCACTGGGGATGGAACCCACAACCCAGGCAGGTGCCCTGGCTGGAATCAAACTGTGATCTCCTGGATCCTGGGTCAAGGATCAAACACCAAGCCACACCCGTGAGGCAGCACAGATGTTTTAAAAATAAAAATGAAGCCTAAGGTTTTTACAGTTTATAAACCTTTAGTATCTACTATCTCATGTATTCACATGTGATTCTCAGAAGGACCTATGACATAGACAGATGCTATTATTTCAATTTTACATGGGAAGATGAACACGCAGATAAGTTAGTGTTGCCATTCCAGTATGTGGCGGGAATTACGAGAGCACAGAGCAGGGGTACTTCCCTGACTACAATAGGGAGGACATACCAGGGCAGGCTTTCTTGAGGTGACCCAAGGGTTGACTAGAATAACACATTTATGTACTAAATAGAGAGCGAAGGGAAGACTCAGGTAGGTAACTTTCCAAAGGCTTGAAAACATGAGGAAGGCTGGAGAGACTGGCAGGAGAAAGATGAAGATGGTGATGGTGGTGCCCATGACCGCAGCTAACTCTTATCTATGCTTACTAACAGCAGAAACTGCTGGAACGGATACTGTTCTAAGTGGGCACCTACATTAATGTTCATACTTCCCTTGCCAGGTAGATACTTTTATTATTCCCATTTAAAAGAAGAGGCAACTAGGGCACAGGGAAGCTAAGTAGCTTGCACAAGATCATATATAATTCTGTGTGCTAACTCCAGCCGTGTGAAGTTTAGGTGCCCAGAGCGCCTTCCACTCTGTGCCTGCAGGGTTCTCCGCAGGGACAATGGGGACAGATCTGAGATTTAGAAAGCCTTCTCGGGGGTAGGAAAGAGGAAAAGGAACTGGAACACCTGATCAGGCTAAGAACCTGAACAGGGACAGTGCACATAGAGGGCAGAGAAGTATTCCCACAGCACCTGATACTTATTGGTAAGAAATTGGCCCCCTTCACCACGTCTCTGCTTTCTCTACTGGCAAAGGGAGAATACTTGTGCCTACCCCTCAGGAATTGCTTGAAAATTAATGAGGCAGAGGCCTGAGTGGCTTTCCTGTGTTAAACAACACCCTTGTGCTACTGCCGGTGTTCTTTAAATTCTAAGCATACACACAAACTGGCTGCGACAGAGGAGCTGGAAATAATTATAACCTGTTAATTATTGTTAATCATACCAAAGCTTTGCAATCCTGAACTTTCCCAATGATTCAAAGAGAGAGAGAGAGAGAGAGAGAGAGAGAGAGAGAGAGAGAGAGAGAGAGATTGCAATGCCTCCATCCCATTAAAGGAGCCACACAGTGCAGACAAGCCATTTCCCACAGGCCCCATTCTTTTTTTCTTTTCTTTTTTTTAAAATATATTTTATTGATTTTTCACAGAGAGGAAGACTGCCTCCTGCACACGCCCCACTGGGGATGTGCCTGCAACCAAGGTACATGCCCTTGATCAGAATCGAACCTGAGACTCTTCAGTCCACAGGCCTACACTTTATCCACTGAGCCAAACCGGTTAGGGCAAGGCCCATTCTTTCATTATGTGCAGCAGTTCAGTTACTTACATGGGACACAGAAAAAAAGCTATGATTTGCTCTTTTAGAATCAAATTGCACAAAGAACTCCTTGTAGTCTTCTGGTTCTTTTAAAGAATGTGTTCCTTTCTGTCTCCCTATACTGAGTACATGCGTAACTACTGTGTTTGTGTGTGGGAGGGGAAAACGGAACTTCTTATACGTTGGACATCAGGATACCTGGTCTTTTTCCAGGATCCGGTTACAGAACCTTTCTTCAGATCAGTTCCATTCGGCTTCCATAAACACCTACGGTCTCCTAACAGCCAGTCAGAGAAACAAGGACCCCTCCCAGGAATCCGAGGAAATGATGGCTCCAAGCCTTAACTGCATCACCTATAAAATGGGTCTGAGGGATGGTGCATACCTGTGGGGACTGGGGAGAGGATGAGATAATGTTTGGGAACTGTAAACTGTAAATGGCTGCTGTTGTGAGAATCGGGGGATGAAGCGAGGTAGTGAGACAACTTAAAGCAGGGATAGGTGTTGGGAAAGGGAGAGAGAAAAGGTGGTGGCGGCGGAATAAAAGCGGGACAGTCCTGCTTTTCGATGCAAGTCCTGAGAATGCCAGTCCCGGAGAGCGGCCTGGTCGCCCAGGTTCTGGGCTAGAAGCCGGGCCAGGGCGGGCCCCGCCCTAGGTGAGGCGGCTCGGTCGGAGGCGGGTCCCGGGCAGCCCGCAGGTGAGTATCGGTTTTCCTCTGTGCGGCTTTCGGTCCCGAGGAGGCGGGGGGCAGCCCCCTGATCCTATCACGGGCGGCACTGGGCGGGCTGCAGCTGCTGCAGGACCCGGACGGGAGAGGGGGAGGGGACTTAGAGATGTGTCACCCAAATACCAGAAGGTGAGCTGGCGGCGGAACCAGCCCGGCTGGTCCGGTGGAGTATAAGAGAGGGAGGGAGCGGCCCGGGGCAGACGCCTGGAGACGGTGGCAGACCTCGGAACCGCGGTCCCGCACAGCCCCAGCGCCAGTCCATCCGCCAGCGTCGCGTCCCCGCACCTCGGCGCCACCATGCCTCGGGGCCCAGGCCTCGCGCTGCCGCTGCCTCTGCTGCTGCTGCTCCTGGCTGCGGCGACCGGCCGGGCTGCCGCCCAGGACAACTGTACGTGCCCCACTAATAAGATGACCACGTGTAGCCGCGATGCCCAGAGCGGCCGCTGCCAGTGCCGTGCGATCGGCTCCGGCTTCGAGGTGAACTGCTCCACGCTGACCTCCAAGTGCCTGCTGCTCAAGGCGCGCGCGGGGGCCGCCAAGAGCGGCCGCAAGCTCGTGCGCCCCAGCGAGCACGCGCTGGTGGACAACGACGGCCTGTACGACCCCGACTGCGACCCCGAGGGCCGCTTCAAGGCCCGCCAGTGCAACCAGACGGCCGAGTGCTGGTGCGTGAACTCGGTGGGCGTGCGCCGCACCGACAAGGGCGACCGCAGCCTGCGCTGCGACGAGCTGGTGCGCACCCACCACATCCTCATCGACCTGCGCCACCGGCCGGCCGCGCGCGCCTTCAACCACTCGGACCTGGACGCCGAGCTGCGGCGGCTCTTCCGCGAGCGCTACCGGCTGCAGCCCCGGTTCGTGGCGGCCGTGCACTACGAGCAGCCCACCATCCAGATCGAGCTGCGGCAGAACGCGTCGCAGAAGGGCCCCGGCGACGTGGACATCGCGGACGCCGCCTACTACTTCGAGAGGGACGTCAAGGGCGAGTCTCTGTTCGCCGGGCGCAGCGGCCTGGACGTGAGCGTGCGCGGCGAGCCCCTGCTGGTGGAGCGGACGCTCATCTACTACCTGGACGAGAAGCCGCCCCAGTTCTCCATGAAGCGCCTCACCGGCGGCCTCATCGCCGTCATCGTGGTGGTCGTGCTGGCCCTGGTGGCCGGCGTGGCCGTCCTGGTCATCACCAACCGGCGGAGGTCCGGGAAGTACCGCAAGGTGGAGCTCAAGGAACTGGGGGAGTTGAGACAGGCACCCAGCTTGTAGGTACGGGCGGGGCAGGGGCGGGCGGGGCACGGGACTCTTAGCAGGGTTCCCAGACTACAGTGAGTCATCCTTCTTGACTCCTGGTCCCAAGGAGACATGTCTCTCCCCAAATTCCTGTCCCTCCGCCCTCTCCACCAACTTGACAGATCCTGGTCCGGGAGTCTCTTCTCTTGGAGACTTCTGTCTTGAAGGAAGCATTTCTACAATTCCTTCCCTCTCGGTCCAACCAAAGCGCGAAGAGTGAAGGGAAGGCTGGCACAGGGTTCTGTGCGAGGATCCAGGGTCTGTGCAACCCCCCAGCAACTTGACCAGGGACGCCATCGATGTTGGAGGCTTAAGTGCGTTTAGATGGGAAACAGCGCTTCCACTGACTGGGGTTTAACTTACTTGATCAGCTCCACTGGGGCGCGTGGCCTTCCTGACCAGGGGCTCGCTGTTTGGGCCTGGGTGGTATCTGCACTTCCCCCTCCCCGCTTTGCTTTCCCTAAAAGGCCGCATGTGCTTGTCACTGGCAAAGAAGTCTGTGTCCGCGGCCTGAACACACTTTAGATACCTGTCTAAGCCGTTCTCGGCCCGAAACGCAGCGTCTAGCCTTCTGCTCGTCCTTGTTACTGATGATATTAGCAATGTTTCTTTTGTAAAATGTTTGTACATATGTTGTCTTTGATAATGCTACTGTGATTTTTTTAAATAAAACATGGGAAAGGCACAAAAGGTGGAGTTGGTGAAAACTTGCTCTAGATTTATGTCAGTTTACTGGCCTCTATCTAATTTCCCACGACTCGGATTTCTCTCTTTTTTTTTTTTTTTTTTTTTTTTTGCAGGAGGGGGCACTTTATATTTCCATTCTGGTGAACAGCAGAGATACACTAGCAGGCTGGTGCAATCACTGATTTTTCTAAATGAGATGATTTGGAAATCTCGCGCACAGGGCTGGAGGGTGGGGCTGAGGAGGAGGCTAGAACCAGGTGCTGTTGCTGGGAAAGGGTACCAATCTTAGCTCGTTTCTAATCAAGAATTCTTAAATGGAGAAGGGAACCTGTTTGTTTCAGGAGCTGTATCTCTTTTGAACCCTCGCCCTATTTGGAAGTAGGTGGTCCTATTCCCATTTAGCCCTTGGCAATTTACCTAATCCCAAAGTATTGTGGCTCCAGGAGAGAGGTTAAGTGATTTTCCTACGCCCTTACAGTGAATCTGTGGAGAGCCCTATGGTGAGATTCTGTGTGTGTGCAGGCTAAGGTTGTTTTCCTGAGATTTTACTAGTAATGGTGCCTTAAAAATGTTTACTTCCTATTAGCTGTAAAAACTAGCATCTTGTCTCCTTTACATTATCCCTTGTTTTTAGTCATTCACTTTCTTTCATGAGAACTGAGTGTGCTAGAAGGTCTCTGTGGGGTAGCCCACAGGCAAACAGGTCCCTGCAATTCCTTAGGAATTACTGCAACAATAAAACAAAGGAGGGAGTGGTCGGTATATCCAAAAGCAAATAGCTAGAGCCGGGACTTCAGCGTCTTGCCCTGGAATCAGTCTTATGTTTCTTCCTCCCTTGCTCCCCGCTCTCTCCGCTTGTGTCTATGGTCTATGGCTAACCCCTCAAGACCCGAAACACCAGTTAAAAACTGTGGGGGGAGGTGGCTCTCAGCCACTGCCTTCCGAGCTGGGGGCCGTGGCTTGTGTGGGCTGGAGGACTGGATACTTGCTTGCCAGAGATCTCTAAGTCTTAGACCCCCAACGGTTCTCTCAGGCTCAAATGGTGTTTAACAAGGGCAGAGGGTGGAGGTGGACTGGCTTTTCCGCAGTGAAGGACGGTGAAGTGCCCCAGTTTAGAATGGGAACCTGGACAGTGACTACGAGGCTGCATTCTCCCTCGCTTGGTGCTTTCTGTTTCTCTGAGTCACTGTAGTGCCATAGCCAAAGCGACCTTGGCCATCACCTCTAACCTGACCCCTCATTTCACAAAGAAAAGGGTAGGTGGCTTCTCAAGATGAATGCTTCTGTGGCACAGCAGGAGCCTAAAGTCTGGATTCCTAGTCCAGTATTCCTTTACCATATCAGGCTGCCATTGTTTCAAGAGTCTCTTCAAAACTCCCTCTAGACTGCCTGGAAAATAAACAAGTTGAGGTTTGAGTAGAGGCTGAACAAAGGGAATAGCCCTGGGGAGGCAGGGGGCTCATTCTTTCATCAGAATGTTGCTTCTGGATAATTTCTATATTTCTGCATGAATTTGGGGGAAATCCTTGTACTTTATTGCATTTAATAGTTCACAAAGCACTTTCCCGGTCATCGTCTTTGAGACATTGGCTTCGGGAAATAGTGTTGACAAATGCTCCACTGGGTGAGTATGTCACTTAACTCTCCTCAGTTTTCTCCTTTGTCGAATGAAACTACGAATCCCTCTCACTATTGCAAAGGTAAGAGGTCATTGATAAGACTGCTGAGGGCAACCTGGGCACTTGGAGTTCAGTAGATCTGAAACGTTCTGTCCTATAAATGATGTTCCTTTCATATGTGAGAACTCTGAGATCCATGGAAGCTGAGTAATTCGTGGTAACATGTCTTCCATGTGCAAGGCAAGGGCTTAGAAACTTTGTGTTTTCCTCACCTGGATTGCTAGCCCATGTGCCGAGCAGGCCGAGACACCTTTCTTATTCCCTTCTTCCAAGGAAGAGCTCCTCATACTTCTGCAGGGAACTCCGCTTGCTTCTGCTGGGGGCAGGACTCTCCAGAACTAGCTACCTCCATGGGTGGAGCCTCCACCTCCAGGATTTCCCCTCAAAACTTCCACTGACTGCTTTGTGCTCAGGGCTGGGCTGCCCTCAGAAGGAATGTGAGGAGCAGGTTGCAGCTTGTCTTTCAATCCCCGAGGCTCATCTGATTTCCTTGTTTTGGTCACAGGGGTTTTCTCCACTGCAGTTATCTCCTTAATTGAGGCCATTTTTAAAATCACTATTGCTATTAAGCCATCATTTCTTTCTTATTTTTCGCTTTACTATTTTCCAAATAGAATCACAGAATGTCAGAGCTGGACAGAGAATCATTTTAATCCAGGACTCCACCCTACAGATGAAGAAATTGAGGCCCAGAGAGAATGGATTTACCCAAGTCAGGCAGATAGAAGCAGAATGACCCTGGAGCTCCCATAACCCGACTTCTATCTCTTGACCTCATGTTTGTTACACTTGTCTTTCTAGTTAGTCTCCTGTTTATCTTAAAATTCTCCTTGATTATTTCTGTTCTTAAATTGTGATGGTGCTTTTTCAGCTTTTTTAAAATTAATATCACTTAAATGGGAGACACGCTTTAGTTAAATGTAAATGTATGGACTTCGAAGTTACCTGGCCGCTAGGACTCCTGTTTTCTTATTTGTAAAAGGTGGAGAGGCTTAGCTAATATGCTAAAGATTGGATATGCTGGTAAGGTATGGAAAGGTTGAGTATATATTTCTTAAATGATCACTTGTGTTAGAATGATAGGAAGGAACCCAAGAATCAGGTGGGGGTGGGTGGGATAGCTACCAATAGCTGAACTCTTCAATGCGATGTGAATAGTACTTCCATTCCACTTTCTTAAGGAAACATCTCTTTCTGGAGACTTCTGTTAGGGGGAATAGAACAACCTTGGAAAGGCTGGAAGCCACCATTTACAAAGGCAGAGCCATGGCCCACCTGGCCAGGGCCAAGTGAGACCCTCCCCTTTAACTGTGGTGTGAGAAACAAATGTTTTTGTTTTCAAATTACATTATTGCTGCATCTCTATAATAGTCTTTTATTTTAGCATACACTCCAACTAGCACGGTGGCTATTTATCATTCCTGTAGTCAATGAAAACCTACTTGCCTATGGTCACGCATCTCATAAGTAAGAAACACATTTGGGATTAGAACCCGTGTAAACTGGCCCTCAAATCCATGTTCTTAACCAATGTGCTATACGGCCTCTTAGAATTTATAAATTTGCAAGCCAGAGTATATTAGTTTTAATAATTTATTATCATAACAACATATGTATTATCTTACATTTCTCTAGCTCAGAAGTCAGATTTTCCTTGGGCTAAAATCAAGGGCATAATTGTGTTACCACACAATGTCTCCCAATCCATGCTCTTCACCAGTTTACTATCCTGCCTCTGTAGAACTGTATGCCAGCATGTATTTTTGTATTTAGTTACAAGAGAGCTCTTTCTCCCACGGCCCTCTCCTCTATCCCTTTTGAACAAAGCCTTCCCAAGGAGGAAATAGGCTCTTGGGAGGATTATTACTATATCGCACACAGGGGTAAACAGGGTGTCTGGTAGCTAATAAGCTCTCAAGAAAGTGTGTTGAATTGAACTGACACCGATGGCTGCCACTATTAAGCCAGCAATTTTCAACCAGTGTGTTGCAAGAATTTTTAAAGCATGCAATACCTGAGTGTTTAGTCGGGGATACTGACCTCTTTGCCCTTACATTGTCAAATGAAATAAAATGACAACAGCCGGCACAATAGCTGTCTGGTGTGAATGAATCAAAATTATACCACTTTTTTTTGGATCAAATCTGCAAGAATTAAAACATTATTTGATGTGCTGCAGAATTTTAGTAATTAGTTTATGTGCTCCATGAGCTGAAAAAGGTTGAAAATCACTGAATTAAGCACATAAGATGTGCCAAACACTGCCCTACAAGCTTTATCCTGATGACCTCAATCATTTCGCAACAATGCCATGAACACGAAGAAGCACGTTCTGTGATTCCTGTTTTACTGGTGAGGAAACCAAGGCATAAATAAATGACTTGCCAGAAATCACACAGGTGGTCGGGAGTACAGCTAGAATTCACACCCAGAACTATCCTCCTCAGAGCCTGAGGTTCTATAGCTCATCTCTGCGACATGGCAAGGCAAACACCTGGGTTCCATGCCCAACAGTGATGCTGTCAGGGGGAGGCTTATTCTAGGGGACCCAGATGGGATCCCTCACAGAGCCACTTGGGAAGCTGATGGATTTCTTTTACAATCCAGAGTGAATCCCGGAAGACATCTTCTGATTGTAATTTTTTCTTCCTGGAACCATTTTCTGTCATTGCTCAGTCCCATCAGAAATTTCGTGACTGCTTTTTATGACAAATCTAGGAAGCAATTGCTTGGAGGGTGGGGTGAGTAGAAAAGTACACTGAAAACAGGAGAGCTGGGTCTGCTAGCACCTCAGCAAGCCATATTTTCTCCATTTCAGTGGAAATTCTTGCCTCCATGCTATAGAAAGAGGCCAAACCAAGATGGGTGAGACAGGAAACAAAAGGATCCAGAGTGACAGTCTAACACATTAACTGGGGCTTTTCATAGTCTCCAACTAAGCTGTTAAGTATTTCCCATATTCTCCCAAATGACTATAGTTTGCTTTAACAACAGGAGGATAACAAGTTAGTTAAAAGGACAGTTCAAGGTGTTGTATTATTTATACATCAAGATCTTCAGAAAATGCTTAAAGAGCTAGCAAATTGGGTTCTCCCTTTCTTGAGTCTAATTATACCACTAAATACTATTAAAGCAATAATCATCATCCTCCATGAGTATAATTATCCTCTTCAACTTATTTCCTTGAATCAGCCTGGGGAGTTAAAAAAATATTATAATTTCATTAAGAAATTCCTAAGTTAAAGCAATTACTAGCTTTTATATGAAAAATTAATCAGGACATATTCCCATTGTCTAGTAGCCACACAAAAAACACTTAAAGTTGGTCCTGATTTATTTTACTATACTTTTAAAAAGAAAGATAGGAAGCTGTGAATGAATAGACATTAGCCACCTGCTATGTTCTGTCACCATGCTGGAAAAGAGAATATAGCAATAAGCAGAACTTTCATCTGTTCTCAAAGACCTCACATTGTAGCTAGTGGTGGTGGTGGGATAGGAGAATAAATTGAATAAGTCATTGTAATAATGTGGAATAAGTGTCACGATGAAGGAAAACAGGGCTGTGAGAACATCCAGCACAGGGAATCGATGTGATCTGGGTGGTAGTGGGGAGAAGTTTAGGGAAGATCTGCTTGAGAGAGTTATGTTTGAACTGAGCCCTGAGAAGACACAGGAATTTGTCAGGCGTAAGAAGAGGAAGGGGAAATGGATGGAGGAGGAAAGCAGGTATTTGAGTGTATTCGTAAGGACTATTTCAATTGCAAATGGTAGCAACCCAACTCAAACTAGTTTCAGTAAGAGACATTTGGCGCATGTAGCTGGAAAGTGAGAGGAAAGTCTTAGCTTCAGGCATGGCTGGAGCCCAGGATGTCAAACAATGCCAGGTTTGTTCTCTCTTCATATCTCTATCCTGCTCTTGGCTTCGCTTCACTTTCTAGGCCAACTTTCTCCTCATCATGAGCAAAATGGTCACCAGCAGCATTGTCTCAGATTCTCCTCATTTAAGAGCCACAGAGAAAAATGTCATCTTCTTCAAATGTCCAAATATAACATTGGTTTGATGGGTCTGTTGGGCCCACGATTGACTCGTGTCCCCCAGGTTGATATCCACTTCAGATGGAACTTTAGAAGGTGACCTCTCTGGGAAGAGTCTTTGTAGATGTTAAGAAGCTAAGGCTCTTGAGAGGAGAGCATCCTGGAGTTAGGATGGGCTAAATCCAGTGACTGGTGTCTTCAGGAGAAGAGAAAAGGACACAGCCACACAGAAGAGATGGTAAAACGAAGGCAGCAGCAGAGATGGGAGGGATGTTTCTACAGGCCAGGGGCTCACCTGTGTGGGAGTTCATTAGTAGCTTTGTCCTGGGATATGGAGCTGGGACAACTTGGGTCTCAGAGTCACCACCTGCAGTCTCTTAGTAGGAATGACATGAGCAAAATGCCACAGGCACACAGAAATGGGGTAACTCACCCAGCCTGGTTCAAATGCATGGCAGACTTGCCAGAGTGGGGGATGTTCACTCAGTGTTTTAAAGAACGAATTTTCCACGTGACAGTAGAAAAGGCATTTGTTGTAGCAGATGCCACTGATGCCTGTTCATTGGTCCCCGCAAGTTGGTGTCCAGCCCACATTTCTGCACATGCTGGTCCAACTAGCAACTGACAGCATCTGAAAACCTTTGCTGGAGGCTTTTTTTTTTTGGACCCATAGGAGCACATGGAGGAGGCTGGTAGTGCCAGAGAATTATCACTCCCAGGGCAGCCCTCGAGCAATGACTAGCTGGAGTTGGTGGGTGTATGGCCTAGCGGTGCCATCCCTTATCTGGGAAAACTCTGAGATGTGTGTTCTATAGCGTCTCCAGACTTACCAGAGGAACTCTACTCCATCCGCCCCAGTTTGTAACTCAGTTAATGTGTCATTTATTGGCTTCCTTCCCTTCCCTGTCTCCCTTGTCTGCTCTCCAACCACACTTCCTGGGATCACCTCCCCAAGAAATGGCTTGCATTTGAATCCTAGTCTCTGACTATCCTACTGAGAGAGCCCCAACTTGGACAGCATTCCATGCAGAAGGAAGAGCATGTGCAAGAACATAAGCATGAAACTTTCACCACAAATGGAAGGGATTGTCCAAATTATTTGAGCATCTGTTGCCTGGTCTATTGGTCTAATGGGCGAAGAACTATCTGGGGCTTAGAAATAAATGGATAAGTGGGTACTATATTGTAATGTCCCCCCGCTTTCTTTTTTGAGAATTGTTGGAGTTCAGAAGATTGCAGGGACTTGTTAATTTCCTCTGAAGCCCTCAGACCTAATCGGTGCCTGGCACAGAGTGTACACTCCATACATATTTTTAAATTAATGAAATTGTTTATTGTATTGATATTGGTGTATTAAACGTGTTCAGAGTTTACTATATAATACACATTCAATAAATGTTTGTTGAACAGAACTGAAGGGCTGTTCCACAGTAAAAAAAAAGGCTTTATTTGAACAGGCACTCTGCCCCCTGGTGGTGACTTTGGGGAGGGAGACTTTGCAGGCAGTGCCTTTGTGCTCTTGAATTAGGACTTTGATTTTAGTTAGAGTTCAAGGTTGTAAGCTGAGTTATTTATAACAGCAAAACAATGGAAACAACACAAATAGCTAAAACGTCCACAAACAGGAGAAATAATTAATTAAATGATGCAATATCCTTTCCATAGAACACCATGCAGTGATTAAAATGGATTAAGTTGATCTATATTCATTGATACAGACATTTCTCCAAGATCTGTTGTTCAAGTGATAAACTGGTAGTCACAAAAAATACATATAGTATTATGTCATCATGCTACGTCCCCCTCCAGCAAGTACACCCAGATTTTTGGTTTGTTGAGAGGCAGTCTCAGTGATGAGAAGATTTTTAAGTCCCTTCCAGTCCTGAGATTTTGTAATCATAGGAAATCAAAGTTATAGTTCATTTTTCAAAATACACTGCTTTGAACCAGATAATAATACTGTAAAACTTTATGGAGAGACATAAAAGAAGACCTGGATAAATGGAGACACATGTCAGTTTCCTGGATTGATAGGTTCAATATTGCAAAGATATAAATTCCCTCAGAACTAGTCTGAGTTTAAAAATAGCAGCAATAAAACAACAACATATGAATGCATTTTTGGTGGGGAAGACTTAAAAAATAGTTCTAAAGTTCTTGAAGGTCAAATATGTAAGAAGAGCCAGGAAATATTTGAACATGAAATCAAAATCGTAAAATTAGAATACTTTGAATCACATCCTAGTGCCAGAATAGTCAAGGGAACAAAAGATAGAATCCAGAACCAGATGTGGGTATTTAAGAGAACTTGGTATATAACAAAAGTGACGCTTCAAGTCAGTAGGAAAGTTTGGATTATTCAGTGTATTGCTGAGATAGCAGTTACCTTGTGGCCCTCCCCATGGGGTGGGCACATGTAGCTATTTGTTGTAAAAGTCCCATTGGCCTAACCATTCAGAAAATATTTTAGACTATATTTTTCTGTCCTGCCTTCCATTGAAATAAATTCCTGGTAGATTTAAGGAAGAACAAAGTCATTGACTTACCAGGAAAAGTTGATAAATATATAATTTTGGGATTGAGACTGAAGGTAAATATGACATCAAAAGCAGAAACCACAATACAAAACTGGACAAATTTTTCTATATAAAAATTTTTAAAAATGATGCATACATTTATACATGAAGTAACAAAGTTGAAAGACAAACATCAAGCTACATAAACAGCAGGCAGTTATTACATATATAAAACACTTTTACAGCTTACTCTAATGAAAATGAATATTTAATAGAAAAATGGGTTAAGGGCATGAACAGGCAATTTGCTAAAGAAGAAATTCAACATATAAGCATGAAAAAGTGTTTACATCATGAGGACTGAAAGGAATGCACATTAATGATGGTAAGAAACACTTCATCCTATCAAAGTATTACATATTTTTAGTAATTTTAATCTTGCATTTCAAGAGGGATACACATCAAAATGCTAACAGTGGTTATCTTTGGGTGGTGAGATTAAGGGTGTTTTTCTGCTTTTGGTTTTGATTTTCTGGGGTATTAATATTTTATTTGTGCAATAAAGAAAAGTGGACCCTCTGGAGAGCTCATTTCTGGTGAGTGAGCAAGACCATGGCCAAGCTGTGGCCTTCCTCAGGGCCCAGCCTGGAGCCAGATGGACCATACTGAATCATGTTGGTGCTCCCCCACCCCACCCAGAACTAGTTGGTTGCTGTATAGACAAGAGGGATGAATTGCAGACAGGGAAACCAGTCAGCAAGCTGGTGTTGACTGGTGCAATAACAATCCAGATGGTGAGTTATAAAAATTCTGTGGTGAAACCTGGTGTGACCACTCTCTCCAAGGGGGGTGGGGGTGGGAAATGGCATGTCTGTTTATGTTAAATGGAAAGAAGGACTGGTATGACAGAAGAAGAAAGTAAAGGAAGATAAACATGTGGATGAAGAAAATCTTGAGTTAATTTTTGTGAATGGAATATGCCAATGATGATGTTGCAATTGTCTATGCTGGAGTGAATTCAGAGCCAGTCATTTCCAACATTTGGAACAGTCATGCCTGGCATATTTAAAGAAATAAAATAATGAAAGACCACTTCTGTGATAGTACCACCCACCCATTGTAGTCCATATCACATCCTGTGACCATCTCTTCTGGCTCTCAGCCTGAATCGAGATCAGCAGTCTACAGTGGTTCTAAGACAGGTCATGCCTCATAATTCTTCAGAGTTAGTCTCTCCTTTAATTCAGTATTTAGCCTCTAGAACTTCCTCATGGAGGTGTGCATGAAAGACTTTCTGTATCAAAGCAGCTTCCACTTCTGGGAAAAATGCAGTTGCCTTAAGTCGGGCTCCCTGGAAACAGCCTCTGAGCTAAATCTGTGCGGGAGGGTTGTTGAGGTGGTGGGCGTGGTCCTCAGGGACAACACCTACAAGGGAGTAAAGGAAAGGGGGCTTCTCAGCCAATCCATGGGCAGCTCTGGAGCTGGGAGGGCTCTGAAGTGTTGTCCTCAATTGAAGTACAGTGGCCAGGCCTTTGTACCTCCCCACCCCCCATTCCTCCAGGTTGACCGGTCATTGGATGCATGCTGTCCCTGGGGAGAAGGCATATTTTGGATGAGGCAGCCAAGGGAAATCTCTAGGGAGGAAGGCAGCTGAATTGCTCAGGTCGCTGCAAAAAGAGGGAAGTGGGCTTGCTGAAGTCCTTTACTGTGTGGAGCCAGGAGACCAGGGAGAGGGTTATGTTCCAGAGGAGGATCAAAGGACAGACCACACACATAGGCAATTCGAGAGGAGCACGCACATCACAAAGGAGTTCAGAGTGCAGGCCAGGGATGACGGTAAGAGACACAGGGCTGGGCCAGATACTATCCAGGGAGTCACAGAGGTAACAGAAGCCAGGTGGTGGCTATAACTCCCAGAAGTCTGGAGGCTGCAGACTCTAATCATTGCTATAACAGATGGCAAGGACAGGGGGGCACCTAGGGGACTTGATATGCAGGAGGTTGAGAAGGATCTTAATAGTACAAGATGTCACTGGGAGAAAAATCGATGGGTAACCAACAGGGTGCTGTTTAACATCTATAAGCAGAAGAAGGCAAGAATGGAGGAGCAGGAGTCTGAGGGCAGTTGCCTTAACAAAAAGGCATCCTTCTTGCTCAGTTCTCAGATCTGAGTCAATTTCCAGAACCAGACCATAGAGAGCCCATGACTTAAGAGGTGGGTGAGGTCCGTAGGAAGAAGGACCCAGTGACACTGAAACAGGTATTTACTGTAATGACTATTCTAATACCTACAATCATCTTCTCAGCTAACAATATGTTGGGGAAAGAGAAATGCCCAGGCATTGTGCAGGAACTGGAAGGATCCGGTTACCCAGAAACCCAAGTATTATCATTGGCCCTCTGTGAGAGTGGGCACTTATGGAGGTCAGATAATAAGCAAAGTGCTGTGCAATAGTCAGCTTACAATGGACCCATGGGTCTATAGATCCATCCAGCGGTCATTCCCCCAGCACCTGAGAATATATATAGGGGAGCGGGAGCAAGCTCCACGTCAGGTCTTAGCCTTCAGTTCTCATGGTGGGGGAGACCAAGTGAAAGCTTCTGAAACAGTTCCTTCTCTGCCAACTTGAGGTAATAAACCAAAGCCAATACTTCATCCAAGGAAATGAGGGTGGTGATGGTGAAGATCAATGTCACTACTAGAGACCGAAAGGATGCAGGAATGGTCATCCTATCACATCTCTATTTAATTTGCGAGTCAGTCTGGCCCCTTCAGAAATCAGGGGAATGTTTGATAGACTACTGCAGACAAGACCTAGCCACGTCGTACACAGCCATTGTGCCAGCTCTGTGATCTGTCTAACACAGCCCTCAAGGACCTGGACCACCTGGCCATCCTACGGAACATCACACCCACTGATGCCACTATGCTAATCGTGCAGGATTTGCAAGAGGCGTCTCATACATAGGTAACCTTGGTAAGACGCATGGGAGATGTCAAATCATGAAGATTCAGGGACCTGGCACTTTGGTTGTCAGGGAACTAGTGGTCAGGGGTCTGTCAGGATAGTTCCTTCAAAGTAAAGGGCAAATTATAAAACACAGAAGCAAGACAAAAGAAAAATTTACTTCTACACCTTTTGAAAGTGACACCTAAAATTGTTCATAGTGTTTACATCCTTTGAGATGTTTTCATTGTGCAAAGAATTAAGTACAAGTAATATGAAACCTCATAACTAGCTTATATCTTCTTTATTTATTTGCTTGCTTGCTTGTCATCTATCTGTCCTCAAGGTGACATAAGCTCTGTGAAAGTTGTGTTCACTGCTGTTTCCCAGAAACAAATGCATGTGGTGCTCCATAAATACCTTTTGGTGGAATGAAGGAAGTGAGCTCTACACATTGTTTTTTAGCCTGCTATTTTCAACTAACTTCCAGATGCTTCAGATTGTACTTCTTCTTTTTTTTTTTTTTTTTAAAAAAATCATTAATACTAGGTTTTTTAAAAAATATATTTTTATTGATTTCAGAGAGGAAGGGAGCGGGAAGAGAGAGATAGAAACATCAACGATGAGAGAGAATTATTGACCGGCTGCCTCCTGTATGCCCCAACTGGGGATCCACCCGGTGTCCTTGACTGGAACCAAACCCAGGACCCTTCAGTCCACAGGCCAACACTCTATCCACTGATCCAACCAGCTAGGGCTCCTTCATCTTTCTTAACATGTGCCTCTCCAGAAGTCATGTAGAAAGCAGAGAGTTCTCACGTCCCAGAGACTACTATCAGTGCAACTTCAGGACCTAGAAACCTTAGTCTTTTGGAAGCCGAGTCCATTTCCTCTTGGCTGGCACTGCCTACAAATCTACAGCGGGCGCAACCTTGCCTGGATCATTTATATCCGCGGCTCAGCTAAGTCAGGCTCCAAGACACTCAACCATAACTCTAACTGAAGCTGTTCCCCTGCAAGCAGCCCAGCCCACTGACACATCCCTCTTCTGGCCACGCGGTGGCGGCAGAGCGCCACAGCTTGCACAGTCGGCGCAAGGCCCGCCGACCCGCTGGGAGGACGACTCCGGGCCGGGGCGCAGACTGCCTGGAGTGGGCGGAGCAAAAGGCTCGCCGGTCCAGGGGGCGGGCAGGGGCTTCAGGGCGGGGCTTCAGGGCGGGGAGTGCGCTTGCGCCGGGTGCGGGAGGCGGAGCCGTGCCGCTTTCGCCACTGCTGGCGTCCGTCCGCGTGGGGACGCCTTTGCCCTGCCTTTCTGAGTTGGCCGGGCCCAGGGGTGGGGAGTTCCAGGAGCACTGGGGTGAGGACCGGGGCTCCCTGGGGACCCGGAGGGGGTGGGGTGGCGCGGAGTGGGGTGGAGGCGGGGAGGCCGGAGGGGCGTCGGGGCGGGAATGGGAGAGAGGGGTGAGAAGAAAAGGAATAGATGGGAAGGACGCGCCATTCTTCCCCTCCTCGTGGTGCGAAATGCGCGGACCCAGGGTGCAGCCCGGGCACCAGGGGAGCTGCAGTCGTCGGGCGGCGGTGCTCTCCGGGAAGACACCCCGCCCCCCAGGCTTCCCTGCTGGTGTGTGATTCCTGCTCAGCTCACCACTCCCCTCCTCCTCCCCCCGGGACCCCGCTTCCCGCCGCTGGGGGCGCCCGAGAGCACGCCCTCTCTCCTTACTGCCAGAGAAATAAAAGTTTCCCTGCCTCAGCTGCCAGGGAGAAACAGGAAAGTTCCCGTGCAAACTGCTGCAGAAGCTTGTCCACAACCATCACTTTTTAAAAAACCTGTTTAGGTAGCGTCACTTGCTCGTGTAAAGTGGAGCGAGAGTGTTGCTGAGCCCCGCGGGCCTGCGCGAGGTCGCGGTCCCGGCGTGCGACGGCCGCCTCGGGTTCAGGGCTCGGGCGGCGGCGGCGGCGCTGCGAGCGCCCAGCCCTCCCTGCGGGGACGTGGGTGCGAATCCGCGCTCTCCGCCGCGCGCGCGCAGCGGGGAAGGGTGCAGTCTGACATTTGGAAGCTTAAGAGCCAAGCCTGTTGCCTTCCAGTTTATTTTTTTCAGCCTTCCATCCTGTGTGTGCTTTGCTTGAATGATTATTTTAAAGTACGTGCCCTATTTTTGCCAATCTGACAGCTGTTTCCATAGAAACGAGAGGAGAAATAGTCATTTTCAGCGGAGTTGTTAAAAACTGTCTTCCAGGCGTCAGCAGTGAGTGCCAGTGAGTGCTGTACTTGCTCCTTCCGAGATGGCACTTAAAGAATTAAGGGTCTGAAATGTCCTCAGAGGCTAACAATCCAAATTGTTTAATGTTCTCACATCATTAATTTCGTAATCCTAGATGTCTGCCAGGGATGTTTGTTGATCTCGTTCCGTTCTCTGTAGTGGATGTGTCAGCCCTGATTTTTTTTTTCTTCTTCTCTGTGTAGTCTAGTGAGGGGCTCTTTGAAAATGTATAGCGTTCTCTCCCATTCTTTCCCTTTTCTTGAGGATAAACCAAGGATTATGAACTATCAGGCACTATTGCTGTTCTAGGTGACACTTGATTGTCAGCGATGTAAATTTTTTTAAAACTTATATTCGTATGATGTTGTATGTTCTGTGTCAATAGAGTACTTTTTCGCAAAAGCCCTGAGAGATGAGCAGGGATTTTGCTGGGCCATGGGCAGTGCTCAGTCGTGTAAATAGACGTGTGTTGTCCAGGAAAGGAGAGCTCTTCTCTTCTGAGAAGTGTAAGTACATCAGTGGGTCTGGAGCTCAGGAGCGGGTGAAGGAGAGGTGGGGAAGGTGCCTGGAGAAATAGTGGGAGGCCTGGTCTATCCTACTGGAGGCGTTTAGTGAAGCCAGTGGAAACCAATGGAAATTACAAAAGTAGTTGTCTTTATTGGTTTGGAGGCTTACAAAAGTAATAACAGATGCTGTAAAAATTTAAACAGCACTGAAGTATATATGATGGAAATATTAAATCCCTTACAGCCACCATCCTGCCACCCAAAATAACCCTATGAATAGTTTGGTGTATATTATTCCTTTAGATTTACTTATATTTGCATATGCTACCATAGTGTAGCATTACCACTTTTGCAAATTGGGTAGATATTTTTTTTGGCTTATGTTTCCTGTGCTATTCCTAGTATTTAGAATGGCATATGGTATGGCATGTAGTGCACTTCTAATAAACTATTTAATGAATGAATGAAGAACATGATTCAGAGAACAAACACTGCATGGGGTCTGGCTGTGTTTGTTCGGTCAAGGCGGTTAAGATATTTTTTAAGTTGGTTGCCAACATTTTTAAATTCGTACCTTTCACATAGAACCTGATTTCTGGCTTTCCTTGAGATCATTGGAACATTTGGCAACACAAAGCCCGAATTCCATTGTTCTTGTTGGATCTCCTTTAGATGGGCATGGATCTGTATTTACATCAGCATGGCTCTGTTCAAATTCACCTTCATTGCCTAATGTCCAGGGTGTTCAAACTGTTGTTTATTTATTCTGTCTGTATCTTTAGTTGTTGTAGGTGGGAGGATATGTCTGGTCTCACGCCACCTCTGCCCCAGTCAGAAGTGCCAGTGTTTTTCTGAAAGGAATACATTTTTATTTAAAAAACAACAGCAACATCTTACAAGTTAGGCTTATAAGCATTGCCTGCTTCTCCCACCCCCTCCCCACCCCATTACTGTCAATTGATAAAACGTTACTACTTTTTTTTATGTAATCCATTTCTTATCCCTCAAATAATTTAGCATTAAAATAAAAACAGGCCCTGGCTGGTTTGGCTCAGTGGATAGAGCGTCGGCCTGCGGACTCAAGGGTCCCAGGTTCGATTCTGGTCAAGGGCATGTACCTTGGTTGCGGGCACATCCCCAGTGGGGGGTGTGCAGGAGGCAGCTGATTGATGTTTCTCTCTCATCGATGTTTCTAACTCTCTATCTCTCTCCCTTCCTCTCTGTGAAAAATCAATAAAATATATTAAAAATAAATAAATAAGTAGAAACTGGTGTCTGCCCAGGCTGATGTGGCTCAGTTGGTTGGAGTGTTGTCCCATACACTGAAAGGTGCAGGTTCGACTTCCGGTCAGGGCCCATACCTAGGTTGTGGGTTCCATCCCCGGTCGGGGTGTGTAGGGGAAGTCAACTGATTGGTGTTTCTCTCTCTATAACATGTCTTTGGGTGAGGATTACAAAGAAAAATAGGCTTCCTCCAAGTAACAATAAAAAATGGAAAGAAGAAAAGTTTTGAAAGTAGATGTTGAAGACTGAGAAAAAAGTGAAGCCTCTTTGGTTTGTCCTGCTCAACGCACTGCTGCAGGGGTGGGAACCCCAAGGTGCTTTAGTGTGAGACGTGTTAAAGGCAGGACGGACACACCTGCTTCCTGACGTGCTGTGTTTCCAGTTTGGTAAGTAAACATTTTCCAGAGATATTTATGGTTTATTTTTTTTTTGGGTTCTAGATAACCAAGCAAAAGAAAGATGCGCTTCGTCTATGGATTGCAGTCTGCTACTAGAAACTGTGTTTCCTTCCGAGTTAACTTACTGACCCGCTGGCGAAAATGTAACACCACAGCTCTAACCTCACTGGACTGTCGTCAAGTGCAAGTTAACCACAGAGTAAATAATATCGAGTGCAAACTGGGAGTGAATCGGTGGAATAGGCTGACTTCTCTGCCTGGACACTCACATTTCTATAGAACTTTTAATAACAAAAGGGCAGGATACCTCCCGACTCTTAACAGCAAGGACAGTAAATGTACAGCCTGGTGTGACTCTTTCCCAAGACAGAAACTGACAGAAGGAGTTGCAATAGGTCCTGCTCTTTCAGTCTTGCATCCTCTAAACTGCTTTCCCCTAAGAGACATCAGGAGTTTCCACACTTCTTCACGGCGGCAAGCTGCTCCCATCCCTCTCTTGTGGATAATTCTTAAACCAGTGCAGAAACTACTTGCAATCATTGTTGGCAGGTAAACTGCTTCTTTAAAAAAATAAAGTTTTATCCTCATTAAAGGATATTAATAAAACTATACATAGATTTCCCTCCCATAGTTAGCTCAAAGTTAAGGTTCAGCTTTGTTATATAGGATTTAGTAATCTTGAAATAATTTACTGCATATTATCTTTAAAAAAATATATATTTTATTGATTTTTTTTTTTTCCAGAGAGGAAGGGAGAGGGATAGGGAGTTAGAAACATCGTTGAGAGAGAAGCATCGATCAGCTGCCTCCTGCACACCCCCTACTAGGGATGTGCCTGCAATCAAGGTACATGCCCTTCACTAGAATTGAATCTGGAACCTTTCAGTCCACAGGCTGACGCTCTATCCAGTGAGCCAAACCAGCTAGGGCTCATAGAGACACTTTTTAAAAGATTGACGTTGTATATGTGATTGCAAAAAGAATCAGAAATGTTGATTATAACTCATGAATAAGAACAGTGCTTTACAGACATCCCATTTTTAGTGTATGGAATTTGAGGCAGAGATCACGAAACTGAAGAATTTTGCTTCTTGAAGAATGAGCCTGCCTAGCCGGATTGGCTCAGTGGTTGATCCAAAACCTATGTACCAGGAGATCAGTTTGATTCCCTGTCAGGGCGCATGCTGTGTTGCAGGCTCCATCCCCAGTAGGGGGCGTGCAGGAGGCAATTGGTCAATGATTGTCATCATTGATGTTTCTCTCTTCTCCCTTCTAAAAATCAATAAAAATGTATTTTTTAAAAAAGAATGAGCTGTTACACTTGAAACTAATACAAAATAATGTTGAATGTAAACTGTAATTGAAAAATAAAATTTAAAGTTCTTTTAAGGAAATTAAATAAAGTGAAGGAGTTAATATTAAAAAAAAAAAAAAAGAACAGAACAAAGAATGGGCTCCTAGCCAAGTTAATTCTTAAACCATTAATATTTACTTATTTTTTTCTATTCTATTTTCAACAGATATTATTTTCTCTTGGTAGTCCTTTAAAATAATTAATATTTTTACAGTTAAATGGCAGTACTTTATATTTGATTTAATTTCCTCTCCCCATAAACCTGTTTTCTCTTATTGGCTCTATGAAGATTGAAGAAAGGTGAAGTTAAGCATTGTCTCTTCATAAAGCTTTCTTACGTTTAATAACAGTGAACTTCCTTCTAGCCTTCTTATTTCCATACCAGTCCAATTTTGTTTTTATTAAAATTGAGAACTTTTATCCTCTAATTTATTGTGTTCTTTATGATTGGGCATCAGCATGTGGAAAATAAACAGCTAGATTAGCTCTCAGTTTAAGTACAGTTTAAGTACACTGTCGAAGAAAACCAGAACTCGACCATAGTTCAAGCAGTGAAGACAGATTTTATTCTGGAGTATTGTAGTAGGGGAAAAGAGGCCTCAGTGTAGAACCAGAGTCAATCCTGAATACAGCATAGGCAAGCAGTAATTGATTTCTAGCCGAGGAACAGGGCAGGGGTCGGCAGATGGAAAATTAGAGGCAACATTGGGAGTAAGGGGAGATTCTGCCTGAACAGATTTAACAGGATTCTTGCTGAAGCAGGTGAGGGTGATCGGGTATCACCTGGGGGCTGGTGGAGGATGCAGCTCCCTGTTAGATATCAGGGGTGATCAGATATGGAGGATGGGGGATTCTGGCTGAA
The DNA here is from genome assembly GCA_004026665.1 of Murina feae. Classification (NCBI taxonomy): domain Eukaryota; kingdom Metazoa; phylum Chordata; class Mammalia; order Chiroptera; family Vespertilionidae; genus Murina; species Murina feae. The sequence goes on from PVJC01016105.1 coordinate 26,508, forward strand.
ATTGGACCATGCAGAGTCTGAAAGTGAAGGCCTAGCTGAAGAGGAGTTCAGGAGATCCCTTTGCTGGAGGAAAGAACCTTTCTCACAGGTCACCCTCATTTCTTGGGCCAGTAGCTCTTTTCCATCCTTTTAAATTATTTATTTATTTATTTTTAATGTTTTTATTGTTGTGGTTACGAGTGTAAATTTTCTTTTAGAAAATACACACACACACACACACACACACACACACACACACGATGCCCGGTGCACAAATTCGTGCACCAGTGGGGTTTCTCATCCTGGTCTGCGGGATTGCGCCAAAACTGGCTCTCCAACATCCCCCTAAGGGGTCCTGGATTGTGAAATGGTTTAGGCCAGGCTGAGGAACCTCACTGGTGCACAGCCAGGGCCAGGGAAGGATGTGGGAGGGTGGCCAGCCAGAGAGGAACAGTGGGAGGGCTCCAGGGAGTGTCTGGCCCATCTTGCTCAGTCCTGATTGGCCGGAACCCAAGCTAACCTACTGGTCGGAGTGTCTGCCCCCTTGTGGTCAGTGCATGTCATAGCGACCGGTTGACTGTCTGCTCCCACATTATGTGTGGTCAACAGTCAGTCAGCGTTAACTAGAGATAGTTGTAGTAATATATCTCCCTCATTTAACGTTTACCTTTAAAATAACTGAAGAAAATTAAAATGAACATTAGACTTTTTAACTGTAGCTCTATATAGTTATTTTTCATCATTTAGCTAAGAATTTAATAAATTTTGAAAAAACCATTTATACCGAGAAATATCATAAATTTCAAGTATTTGATGACATAAAATTCTAGCAATAAGCATTTAGTTTTGGTGATATGTGCTGATACTGTTATCAGAACCTTGAATTTTTCTTTTCGTTCTAGGGGCATAAGGAAATGGTGGCACGCACTTCCTCCCAACAAGAAGGAACACTTTAAAGAAAGTCTAAGGAAGAACAAATGGAAGTTATTCCTGGGGTTGAGTACTTTTGGATTGCTCTTCGTAGTGTTTTATTTCACTCACCTGGAAGTGAGTCCAGTCACAGGAAGGACCAAGCTGCTGCTATTGGGGAAAGAACATTTTAGTCTTCTAGCAGAATTGGAATATGAAGCAGTAAGTAGTAAGAATTGTTTTTAATTAGATTGCTTAATATAATACTTAAATCAGGAAAGATTCTTAAACATTGATTGTAGACTTTGACAGGAAATTAGCTTCTTACCTCCACCCCACCCCCCGTCCCCACCCCAGCAAAGGCTCAGGAATATTTAGTGTTCCTCCTGGTGATCTTGCTTTCCTCCCACTCACCCAGCCAACTTGCTTTTATCACAGGTCAGCTTAAATGCCACTTTCTCAGGAGAGCTTTCCTTCATTATCCAAACTGGGTTAGGCAGGGCCTACATTGGGCTCAAGGGGGTCTCCTTCATGTCAACTAAACTATGAATCAGCACCTTTGCAGTTGTGCCCAATGCTTGGGGTTATTTCTCCTACTTTATTTTCTCTTTGCATATGATACTTTTCCTTGAAAGCGCTTATCACATGGGCAACATAATTGTTTACACGATGATTTACTTGCTGAGTTGTCTTCCTTGTTAGAGTACACTCGCTGGGGGCAGAGACCCTATCTGTTTAGTTTATAATTTTCTCTTTAGTACAGTGCACAAAGCAGTGCTTAGTATCTATTTAGGTCTATAGTCTTGATTTTTTGTACCTTGAAAGTAAAGTAGAATAAAAGGTTTTTTTGGTTTGTTTTGTAATATCAGTTTTGACAACTTATGATAGTTTTTGAACGCAAAATAAAATTGGAATTTAGAAGCCTTGACTACTTGGGGAGTATAATTCAGGTAGCTAACCATTTTGCACTGCTAGTGAGCTCTCGAGTGCAGATCATCTTTCTGTCGCACGTACATCACGTGTGCTCAATCAGTATTCACGTCTCACAGCCTCCCTGGGTAGCTCTGTCAGGGTTAGAACTTCATCTCTTTTGTTCCAACGGAGTTTCCGAGTTTGTCAATGGAAAGCTATCATTAAAAAGAGAAATAACAATTTTTTTTTTCCACTAGAACATCCTTCCTAGTAGAATTTATACAGAGATTTGAGATGTTTCTTAGAATATAACCTAGTCAGAGGCAAATTTGAGGAAAGTGTTTGAGAAATACTGACATGGGCCAACTTCTACCATTCACATTACCAAGAAGCTTTAAAAAATGATATATATGTACATACATGTATTTTCTTCTTTATTTCTTATTTTTTAACCTACAAATTTAATACCTGCTGGGTACGAAAATACAAACATATGTTCTTAAAGGGCAATTACTAAGTAATGTAATTGCAGTCATTCTCCCTTATTTGTGGTGCCTTTTCTTTTTAGCCTCCATACTGATTTTATTAACAGTTTTGGGTTTACGACACTTGATAGGCTAAACATTCCCTAAGCAGACAGAATGTCTTTTCCCATCAAACATTCAGGTAAAGGAGACAAGTTATTTGCATAAGCCTGTTTAAGCATTCCAGCTTTCATAATCCCATCAACCCTTTCATTGGGAGAAAACCTTTATGTTCTCTCCTTCTAATTGTAGCTCACACCAGGGCTTCACCAATCGATTTTGGTACCCCTGTTTGTGGGGCTCCCATGTCAAGGAGTCCAGAAACTTCTCTACCTCTTGACCCTCTTACCCACTCTGATGTAAGGACTTTGGGTTCCTAGTGAGGGGTTGAGTCAGGGGACCCAGGTTTTTTTGGTCAACCTTCATCTTGATTCATCTCCCTAACTATTGCTTGAAGGAATTACAGGTCAGATTTCTCATTATAATCTTTGAATCTTGGCTTTCAAAATGTCTCCAAATAGGATAAGTAAAGTAGACTTGTTTGGGGCTCTTTATTTTAAGGAATTCAGTAGGAGGACCTTTTGGCCTGCTTCACCTTGAGTAGTTCTGTATTAAAACCTTTGCTTGAACCCCATCAGTGTCTGTTTTTTTATACCTAACCACTCAGCATAATATAGAGAAAATGATATGCCCAGTAGTTCTAAAAATTTTAGTAATTTCTTTTCAATCTGTGTGAATAAAACACTTAAAATTAATGAAATATGGGATTTTTTTTTTTGTAGAGGCTTAACTTTCTTATTAAGTATAACGAGTTTTTCTATTCAGGAGGTTATGAAAATAATTTTCTTTTGTATTTTACTTTCTTTTATGAAATCTTTATGTTCTCTAGGCAATAATTTGTTTTCTAAAATACTTAGAAAAATAGAAATAATATGTAAACACTTTATTTACTTACTAGAGGCCCAGTGCACAAAATTTGTGCATCATGGGGGTGGTGTCCCCTTAGCCCGGCCTGCACCCTCTCCAACCCAGGACCCCTTGGGGGATGTCCGACTACCTCTCGTAATCCAGGACTGCTGGCTCCTAACCACTTGCCTGTCTACCTGCCTGATTGCCCCTAACCACCTTTGCCTGCCTGCCTGATCGCCCCTAACCATCTCTGCCTGCCTGGTCGCCCTTAACTGCTCCCCTTCCAGCCTGATCGCCCTTAACTGCTTCCTTGATCGCCCGTAACTGCTTCCCTGATCGCCCGTAACTGCTTCCCTGATCGCCCCTAATCCCCTCTGCCTTGCTCCACACCCAGGACCTAGGATTTCTTCCTCCAGCTGGTCGCAGGCACTTGGGACCCAGGTTTCCCTCCCTCTGGCCAGCTGCAAATACTCAGAACCCGGGCCTTCTTTGCACAGGCCAGCCACAGGGGACCATGGGCGGACAGCTTCATCCTGGCCACCGCAGCTGTAGGTGCTGGCGCCTGGGAGTGCAGGCCGGGTGGCTTGTCCCTCTCCCAGGCCGCAGGTGCAGGCACAGCCACTGACGCCCGGGACTGTGGGGCAGGCGGCTTGTCCCTCTCTCGGGCCGCAGCCTGGCTGGCCCTCATTCCTCTCTCCCCAGTGTTGAGGGCCTGAGCCGTGATGGTGTGACGCCATTTGCATATTAGCCCTATTATGTAGGATAGGCTAATAGAAAAGATGAGTGAAGATTTTATTTGAACTAATTTATGTGAAAAATTTTAGCTATTAGAATTTATTCAATTTGTGAGAAACCACATTGCCTTCGCAAAAAATTCAAATCTGTGAAATTTGAGAGCTTAATCTATGCAGATTTTTACATAATTAGAATGTTCAACAATAAGTAACCATATAACTCTCATGAAGCAATATAAACATTTTGTCGAGCTGGAACTCCTAAAGACTAATTTTCTTTTTAATCTTTCAGTACATGGAAGAATTTAAAAATGACATGCTAACTGAGAAAGATGCCCGGTACCTGAACATTAAAGAGGTGTTTTGTCATTTAATTGAATGCAACAAAGATATCCCAGGGATCTCCACGATCAAGTGGATCATTCATGTGGTTGATTCTCCCGATATAAATGCCTTTGTGCTCCCGGTAAGTAAGTGTTCTCAAGCCTAGTTTTTAATTGTTAAATTTAACTTTCTTGTGTGTGTTTTTTAAGGTGTTCTAATTGCTTGTATTATTTTCTTTGTGGTGCAGAATGGACATGTGTTTGTCTTCACTGGGCTTTTCAATGCTGTGGTGAATGTGCACCAGCTTGCCTTCATTCTGGGCCACGAGATAGCACATGCAGTCCTTGAGCATGCTGTAAGTACCTTAAGGAGCCCTTCGTTGTTGAAATACTGTAGTTAGCAAGTGAAATCTGTTAAAGAGCTGAATCTTTTCAGGTTTCTTTTTTTTCCCCTTTCTTTTGGATGGAATTTTAGTTTTCAGTTATTGTCTTATTCTGTTACCTGAAAAAATATGATTGTCTAATTTGGGGAGTTTTTATGGTCTTTAGTATATGATATTGAATAATTAGTGTTTCTCTTAAGTACTATTTTTATCACCTGTCTCTTTTGCTAAGAAGTAATTATTCTCAACCTCTAATTATTTCAAATTAGGTTTAAAAATTTTTATAATTATTAACATACTGGTAATCTAGTCAAAAATTAATTGTAGGAAAGTGATATTACTATTTAAGTGGGTAAATTGGTTTTCTTGCTTTTTTATTCATTCTCCGAGGATAGCTTGGAGCATCTTTGAAAATGTCTAGAAAGATATGCCGTATATAATTAATGCAGAGAAATAATAATGATACCTTGCCATTTTACAGTTTATTGAGCTTTTAAACACATACCTTCTCATTCATAATTTTAATGCCAGCCTCATGAGGTATGTATTTAATATCCCATATTGTCTTTGAGGAAACCAACGTTGAAAGAGGCTCTAAGTAACATCACTAAGGTGACAGAGTGGAAGAACTAGGACTTTAACCCAGGTCTCTGTCTGTAAGTCCATCGCTGCTCCCTTCACCACAGTTCCCTGGTTGTTGGCAGCACTTTCTTATAGGGCACAGGATTCAGATTGATTCATGCTCCTGTGAGGGCTCATCTGTTTGTTTGACTTGGTGTGAGCCCATAGAAGTTTATATTTATTTACTCATATTTTATTTTTATTCATTAAATATTATGCATGGCTCTTTTTTATCCATTTATTTATTGATATACAGCACAGGGAATATAATCAAAATATTCTAATAGCTTACGGTGAATAATGTATGAGGTATGTAAGTGTTGAATCACTCTTTGAAACTAATATAGTATTGTATGCCAACTATACTTTAATAAAAGTTTTTAAAAATATGCATGGCTCTTTTGTCTGCATAATCAGAGAGAGGTATATTCTCTTTAATTGAAAACGTAAAGGTAAATAGTGAAAGGATTGTGAAATGCTATATAGGAAATGCAAGTAATATTAACTTTAAATGGAAATGATAATATTACTAATTTCTTTAACATTCACCTCAAATTCTACCTATTCCTTCGAGTATTAATTAGATGAGGTGGGCCAAAGTTGTGCCTTTATGAAGCACAAATAGTAAAAATCTTTATTTCTTCTGAGTTTTAGGAAAAATTTAAAAATATTTCCTTTAAACAAACATATACAGGAATAAATCTGAGCAGTTAAAATAGATTTTATCCTTCAAGAAATGGCTTCATAACTATAAAATCAGTTAATTTTGGCCATTTTTAGCATTTAAAAGCTGCTAATGTTTAGGGCATTGTTTTTCTGGCTTTTCATTCAATGCTGCATTCAGCGTATTGTTACCATCTTTGTCAGTGCGAGAACAATAATTAGATGAGACATAAAAAGTAAATAGCAGCCTTAAAAATAGAAAATAGTTACTAATATTACGTTGGCAGAGGTCTGAGACGTGTTCAACACTGTGCTCTCTTTTAGGAGTCTCCATTTTGATTTGATGGGGTCTTTTCGGTTGTATTCCTTAGTCCACAAATAACAGATTTTTCTGTATAATAACAATTATATTCTTCAGTAATTACTAACAGAGATTGTTCTCTTTAACAACTTCATCATTTGGAATTTTACTCTTTCATGCTAAAATAATTCCATAACTGTTTCTTATGACCTATAGTGCTTTTCTTTTTTTAATCCTTTTTTTAATGGATATTTTTTCCATTATTTTTTAGTGAGAGTGGAAGGGAGGGATGGAGGGCAAAGGAGAGAGAGAGGGAGAGAGGAAGAAACATTGATGTGACAGAGACACATCAATTGGTTGCTTCCCATGTGTGCCTCGACCAGGGCTGGGGATTGACACAGTCGTGCCCTTTACTGGGAATTGAACCTATGACCTTTGGGTGTGCGAGCTGATGATTTAACCATTTAGCAACATGGGCCATGGCTGACGCACAGTTCCTATCTAAACTAATAAAAGCGAAATATTAAAATTAACCGTTTCTCTGAGACAGGGTAAGCCACGCCCACCAGCCAATCAGAGCAGCTGTATGCAAATTAGCCCAGCCAACATGGAGGCCGCCACTCACGGACCTGAGTAAAGGGCAGTTTCCATTGCGGCAGGAGCGAAAGTGAAGCTGCGCCCGCTCCGCTCAAACTGGCTCTAGCGAAACACAGATTTGAAACATTTGAAACAATGTAACAATCATAGAATCCTCGGGAGCTGAAGGACACAGCAGCCCGGGCCTAACCAGTAAAAGTAACAATTGTTTCATTATAGATGCTGCGAGGTGAAGCAGAAAGGAGGCTTCCTTAGTAGTTAGAAGGCCGCCTTAAAGGAACAGTGTATCAATTATAGAAGATAAACCAATGCCAGGCCTTAAAGGAACAGCATCAATTATAGGAGATAAATCGCAGAAACCTGCGTCCAGCCAGCCTTGCTGGGACATTGGGTCAATGGGAGCTGTGGGCAGCCTTAAAGCCCGTCACCCAGGCTGGTCAGGCACGCCAGCAGGTGGACGTCCCCCAAGGGGTCCCAGACTGCGAGAGGGCACAGGTGGGGCTGAGGGACCTCCCGAGTGCACAGAGCAGCTGCAGGGCGGGACAGCGCAGGACCCAGGACCCGTGAGTGGGAAACAGGCTACAGGGTTGAAGGGCACCGGGAAGCGGGTAAGAGGCAGCAGGGTTGGAGGGCACCGGGAAGCGGGTAAGAGGCAGCAGGGGGTTGGCGGCCTGCTTGGTGGGCTTCCCAGGCCCTTTGCAGGGCATTGGGGAGTGGGTAAGAGGTGGCAGGGGACCGGCAGCCTGCTTGGTGGGCTTCCCAGGCCCTTTGCGGGGCATCGGGGAGTGGAAAAGAGG